>CAUYRH010077492.1:0-50119 GCA_963574655.1 Perodicticus potto
TACAAAGTGAATATCTTAAAGTGTGGAAGGAAATTTTTTGTTATAAATGCATTTATGTAATAAAAATAATGATAATGACAATTAAAAATGTCTTAAGTGTTAAACAGTTCTCTCCCAGTAATGTACGCTGCATTTAGTGTGCTAAGTTTGTCAACATTCAAATTTTCAAGCTCCCACATCTAGCAAGCATCCTGGTACACAGTAGGTCTCAGTAAATATTATACTGAATTATAGAAAAATATGTGTAAATTATTCATTGTAAAACAAAAGTTTTTCCATTTGTGTGCATCTATTTACTTGCATCCTCTTGGCACTTTTTTTTAGTATTTTCATAATTATCCTATTTTACCGTTCAAGCATGAACCCACGGTAGCAGCATCATGCATTTCAAGTGTCCATCATTCACAGTATTAATAATTATGTGCTACATAGAAGTTCTTCTCTGTGTTGGTGTGAAAAAGTTAAAATCCTTTATGTGGCTAGAATGAGTTATCAACTAGTATTTATGTGTTTTACAACAAATTGTCACTTACTCTGATTAAATGTGCCTATAATAACATTATTGTCATCTTTCTTCTTATGTTGGAGTTGATATTTAAATCATGTTGTCTCCTTTTCCTGGAATAGCCATGATATTTTCTGAATAAATGTCTCCCTTCAGGTGGAAATGAATAACCCAAGGCCAGCCATATTAGGATACAGACACTCTAACTCTAAACTTTGTAACATATGAGAGTAGTGTGAATTACAGTCAATCTATTTGTAATAATTCCTTTACAGAATATAAAGTTATTCAAAACAACAAAAATGACTTGATTGTAGTAGGATTTTTCTGTGGTTCCTTACACTTTATAACTTTTACTTATCTTACATTTTTTATTTTTAGTTTGCTCCTCCAAGAACAAAAGCCAGCCTCATTTATCATAGCTTTCTGGTTTTGCCTAATTTTATCTAATTTTAGTTGAAAAAAAAGCATAATACTTATACAAAATCCTATTTTTAGTGGCTAAATCTGCATAAATTATGTATACTTTTATCCATCTGAAAATATTCCATGTACCTACAAATTAAGCCAAATGTATAATTGAATAATTGCTGAATTAGTATTTATTTCAAGTGAAATTCCAATCCTGACTCAACCTTTTCCTTGGAAGTGGGATTTGGAAATTCCACTTTCAAGAAAAATACCTAAATTCTCCACTTCACATTACTTTCTGGATAGATATGTCTTATATGTGTATATTAATTGTCTGTAAAATCTGGAATTTAATTAAAAGGCACAGTAAAATTCAAATTGTTATAGATTTAGATTACATATTCCTGAGAATGTTATAGCCCTCATATTGCTGGATTTTCACTGTTTCATAGAAAAGCTTTATTAAAAAGGCTTTAAAGTGAGATTAATTTAAGTTTAAATTGTCACTTACAGAATTCTTCCAGATAGCCTGAAGCAAAATTACATCTAATTCAAAATTAGAATAAAAGATTTTAGCCTTTTCAAATCTCTTAACTGGTGCTAACCCTTATTTCATTTTTAATTTTCACAATCCACAGAGAAATTAACCATATTGTGTAGACTGTCAGTCTAAATTACGGAAGAGGAATGCAAGTGTGTGCTGTGTGTGAGGGTGTGTTAATTCAACAGCTTAGTGCTGAAACAAGCAGGGTAACTTTGCTAATCATGATGCAATGACCTTGGGGTGTTCTTTGACTCCTCCCTTTCTTTCATGCCATGCATTCAATTTCAGAAAATTGTATGGCACTTATCTGTAATTTTTTCTCAGAGAATGATCATTTCTTATCACCTCCAGGGCTATTACTCAGTCTAAGTCACGGTTGTCACTCCCTGCTTAGTGGAGTAGAGTTCAACTCATTCTCATTTTTACCCTTGTCCACTAAAGCCTATTCTCAACCCAGCACCCAGAGTGATGGTAATGCCTTGGAAACCTAATTCAGGTTTTGGTGCCCCTCCACTCAAAACTCTCTAGTGGCTTCCACAGGGTCCTTACATTTGCCAACAACGCTGTATGGCATCTGACCCAGGATGACTCCTTGACTTAAACCAGACCCTCTCCTGGATCACCCTGCCTCAGCCAAACTCTCACCTCAGGACTTTTCCCTGGCCACTCTGTCTGGAATGTTCTTCTTGAGCAAGCTCTTCAGATTCTTGCTCAAATGTCACCTTTTCAATGAGGCATTCCTCAACTATTGGATTTAAAATTGCAATTCTCCCCACTTCTTTTCCTTGCTGTATTTTTCTGTTGCTATTAACGCTTTCTAAAATATGATGTAATTTCTTATCTATGTTTATTGTATCATCTCATTTGAATGTAATCTTCAAAAGAGAAAATATTTTTGTTTGTTTTTCTCACTGGTATATACCCCCCAAATGTGCAAAAGTGCTTGGAACACATCCCATCAAGGAACAAGGTAGGTAAAATGAGAATTTTATAGTGGTTTATGGGACAATTCAGGAAATGCACCAAAAATTAAGGGTTTTTTCGCATGAATTTTAAAGGATGATGGGAAAGTACAGAGACGCCCTCAAGGGTCTCGTTCCATGGAGTACACATAGGAGAGTTTTGGAAGATGACAAACACATATTCACAGCATTTGAGGTAGGACTTGTACACCAACGATGAGGGGCTTATAATCCACATTTATATTTTCATTCATTTTTCTTTCCTTGTCACAATCTAAAACACAGCATACTAATATGTACAGGTTACTTAGCCATTAAGACTGTTCAGAATAAAACAGTGACAAGAAGAGGGGTTTTTATCTGATTCTACCATCTCCTAAATTGTTCATTGCATGTTTTAGGCCTTGTGCCCACTTATGGGTCCAACTTTTATTTTGTGCTCCCAACCACTGAGAATACTCTCTGAGTAGCTCAGCTAATTAGAACTTATTTTCAGGCTCAGCGACTGTAGCACAGTGATTATGGCACCACACTCACTGAGGCTGGCGGGTTAGAACCCAGCATGGGCCAGCTAAGCAACAATGACAACTGCAACAGAAAAATAGCCGGGCATTCTAACAGGCACCTGTAGCTACTTGGGAGTCTGAGGCAAGAGAATCGCTTGAGCCCAAAAGTTTGAGGCCGCTGTGAGCTGTGACGTCACAGCACTCTACTGAGGGTGACATAGTGAGACTCTGCCTCAAAAAAAGCAAAAAAACCCCAAAAACTAAAAAACTTATTTTCAGCCTGTATGTGAAATACAGTGACAAAAAATATTAAATAAATAGAAAAATGTCTTCCTAGTGTGTGAGTTCTTGGTCCATGGTGTAAATTTAATTAGATTTGGATTAGAATCAAATCAAGGCTGGGCATACATCTTCTAATTAATTTCAAGACTTAGTATTTGATCTCTTCTGCAAGTTCAGGTCAATTCTACTTTCTTGTTCTCTTGATTCTTGCTAGAAAAGCAAAGCAGCTAGTAAATGTTCATTCTGGACACTAACTGCAAAGTTGTAATATCTATTTCTGTGAGTGACAGTAAGTGCATCTGACATCACAAAATAGAACTTTCTAATTTGATTCCCATATAAAGTGATTGAATATTAATATTACAATAAATACTAACCTCAGATTCACTTAAGTAAAACAATCAAGTTTTTAACAATGCAGAAAACACATCTCCTTTATAACCTTCTAAAATTTGACACTTCCATATGCACTTCGAATTCAAGTGATAATTCCCAGTCAATGATCACTATAAATGAAGCATGAAATATTATTAGTTCTTACCAAATCTCTCAAGGTTATTTATTTTATGTAAAGTAAGTCTTGAAAAGATTTTCAAGATTTGTTGTTGTTTGTTATTTTGGTGTGTGTGTCATAGTGGAAAATAAATAAGTCCCACAATAGTATTACTTTACTTTAGAAGCCAGTAGTCTAAAATTCACAGAGCCAATTAGGACTTCATTGGTTTGCAAAAAAGTACTAAAAGACACCTGTTTTTTTCTTCCTTATTTTATCATTTTAAATAACAATGCTGTTAAACTACTATATTTAACTATAGTTAAATACTATATAGGGTATTAGTATTTTTGTAAATAGTAAAATGGTCTCCATAAGGAAAATACATATAAGTTTAACCTCCTACTCCAAGGAGAACTTTTATGTATTTTACTTTGATACTTATGATTTGGTATATTAACCCTAATTGGAGTACAACTCCCCATAAAGAAGATCTGGCGATATAATTTACACATAAAAAATTAGTAGCAATATGGAATGTTGCAAGGTTATTTAGCAGGAAAAGTAGAATAGAATAAAAAAATTAACAGAGCCTCATAAATTTCACTTTGTGGAAGGTATAACAAAAAATATACTATCTAGTTTTGCATAAGGATGAAGAACATATTTAAATATTCTCAATCAGGTGACCTTTTGTTTCACTGCACGATATTTGTCCTTGTTAAGCTCTGGTGCCAAAAGATTATTGCATTTTAAAGCTATTTTAAGGCTAAAAGTATTCAGAATTTCTACTTCATAAAAATGTAAATTTGCATAAAGTGATTTACACTCTACAACACGAGCATGAAGCTAGATTTTTCTTATTACATTATGACTTGTGAATGTCAGATCAGAAGTATATATTTTGATTACTGTTCTTATAAGAATGTAATGAAAGTTCACTATATAGTTCATACTTCTAAGACTATTTAGCCAATTCTAGACCAATTAAATCATTTTGCTTTGTTCTTCTAACATGATCAAGAAAAACTAAAGAAAAAATAGAATCTAAAGTGAACTCTTTAAACCATAATGTAAAAAAAAAAAAAAAAAATCAACAATGAAATGCCATTTAATTGAGAATGGATGGCCTAATCTCTGATGTGTTTAGATCGGAAAAGTTAATTATATAAATTTGAAATACTCTTTTATTATTATTATTTTTTTGCTTTGCTTTAAAAACTTAGCAATTTGTAAGAGGTACTTTTTTGCACATGTCACACAGTAAAAACTTAAATTACAGGTCCAAACTAATTTCAGGACTTGAGATTCTATGTCTACTCCTTACTTGGACATTCAATTACATGACTGACAGATAATTCTATAGAATATTCTGGCATTAAATTGTTAAAAGTACTTAATAAAAAACCTCACTCTTTTTTGGATGCTATGTTGAGAAGCCAGACACTGCAAAAGAATAAAAAGGTAGCACACATCCTAGCTGAAGGATGAACTCTGAATCAATTGTGGACGTACTCTTATTCTACACATTTTTATTAATAAACTCACCCTTACTCCAGTGCCAGCCTCAATGGAGAATTTTTTATAGCTTCTTGTTTGTTTGTTTACCCATTCTCATGTCATATTATATCTAATAAATAGATGCCATGAACATACATTACAACCTCTCCCAATCCCAACATCAAGGTCCAACCGTGGCCGGTAACTACTTTCAGTATAATTCTTCATTTCCTGCTACACAGGTTGATTCTCATTTCAGATTTTTGCAGTGAGTGTAACTCAGCTCTGTGGTGTGAATTTGGTTCAACTCCACACACTCTTGCTTTTTAATAAGGTGGCTTCTACTTTATATCAGGGATAAAAACCCCAGCGCAGTCATAAGGTTACCAAGAGCACACACAAAAGAAAACATGGTAGATATATTCTTTGGTCTATTTGTCAAGGTCATTACTTTTACATCTCAAGGCAAAATAAACTAACTTATCCTGGGGAGATGAATGACTAGGGATAAAGGGAAGACATAACTTTTTGCAGAATCCTTCACATTTTAACATGATTCATAGCTATAAAATGCCCAGAGTCAATTAATGGATCTCTAAAAGTGAAATTCCAGGCACAATAGGAAGCTGAGGAAAAGACAGTTTTGTTTTGTTTTTTCTACTTGAAAGTGTGATGGAAAATTAGCAGATTATTCCCATAGCTCACTTAAGTATTTATCTCCTACTTTGTGTGCCAGTCCAGCCCTTCCTGTACAGAGGAGTTTGTGTGGCACTCAAGTAGATACTTTCATTTCCCTTTCCCTCTAGAGTTAGTTTTAACTTTTATAATCATACTACTATCTCTCTCTAGAATGACTTTCAAATAATACATATTTTGAGATACACCCCCAACCTTTTAAAAAAGAAGACTATACTCACACACACAAATATTTGAATATTAATTCCATTTGGGTCCATGCCATCAGGCAGCTATGTAATAAAAAGGAAAAATTGAGTACAAATGTTTTTAGCCTCACATTACAGGTATGAATGCAGGAGGTTTCGGTCCTAGGCTACGCAGCTCTATGGAGAGCTGGGTCATATCCCTGTGAGCTAGGAAGTAATTAATTATAACTATCAGAGTATCATTTGGTGGAACCATTGAAGTGTCTGTACCTCCGATCCACTTGTCCTCTCAGTAATATTGACTCCTTTTTCAGCTCAGCTTCACATTTCACTCATTTCAACTTGGGGGATTGTTCTTAACTTTGACCTGTATCAGAGTCACCTAGAACATGAGTTAAAACCCAGATTTCTGGGCCCTGCCTCAGACTTCCCTAAAAATAATGGTTTCCTGTCCCTTCCCAAGTGATGTTTATAGCGCTGGCCCAAGAATTACACTTAAGAAATAAGCATAAAATTAAATGTAAGACCTAATTTCTCCTTCTTCACTTTCCTGGTGGCATGTCAGTAATCAGCTGAAATCTTTTCCTTCTGTATGTGTTTTTTTTTTTTCTCTTATTCTACAGGATTTTACCAAAAACAAAAACAAACAAAAAAAACCCAAAGAACTGAAACCTAACCATCTAAAAGCTCAGGTTAATAGAATTCTCTGGGTTTTAACTGCTACTCTATAGTATAATTTTTCTTTTTTATTTGATTACTTGTAATTCTTCTTCTGATGTTCCTCTGTGAAATCTATACCTGCTACCTAAATGCCCATTTGGATGTTTCCTTCTTCCATTTGTTTATTCAATAACTATTCATTGAGGACATATTAAATAGAGGTATAGAGCATACAAATAAATAGTGTTGTTGTCATAGGGAGTACGCATTCTTCTGAAAAAGAGAAAAATATTATAAAAGTTAAATGTAATGGTAGGTAGTGATATGTGTGGGGTAGAAAACCAAAGAATAGGAAATCGATGTTTCTTCATATGCTTATAATTATGTGCCTTCTTTTTTCTGTATGAAATATTCTTATTTGCATTACTGGGCACAATTATTATCCTCCCAGCCATCTTTAACCATCATTCCTCACTCACAAGCTCCCTCCCATCCCAAACTCTAACCTTGGTCAACCGTCAGCAGGTGGTTTCTAGTTCCACAGAATAACTTCTATATATAGTTTTATTACAACTATTTAGGTCAGGATTTTTTCTTCTTTTACCAGGAACAGTTTAATATCTAACCTTCGTAACACAACTTCTAGGACACAGAGACACACTTTCCGAAAACAGTGCTTTAGGATCATGGCGCTACTCTATAAGCACAACAACCCAAGGAGGCAAGTAATTTTCTCATTCCCATTTAGAAATGAGGAGACTAAAATACTTTTACTAAGTTAGAGAAATTTGAATTCGAGTAGTCTGAGTCTAGAAACTGAGCTTTCCACAATAGTATGTTAGTGTGTAATAACTGTGCGTAGAAGACGGCAATGCAAGGGCTACGTCAGCAAAGAAGAACAGAGTGTGAACTCTGCCTGGGGGACCCAGGAAGGCTTTATTCAATAGAGGTGCTGGGGGGAGGGGAGGGTCTCATGTTACCTGGTAGTCTGAATGAGCCTTACATTAAATATACCACAAAGAAGGCAACTCCCTTCCTATCTATATATTTTAATCCTCCCAGAATATGAGTTTTCCATAATGTGATGATAATTTATTGAAAAGTTAATTGGTTAATTGATTTTCACAAATACCTACATAAGAAAAGCTTTACATACTATGATGAGAAACATGCTTCATGCATTTTAACAGAGGCTAAAGCAGATGTAGAATTATGATGATAATAAAGATAAATAGATTTAACCTACCACCAGCATCTTCCATAAATTTTCACTCTCAGATTCCTATTCACCCATAGAGAGTGAACAGGGTAAACCGTACTGCGGTAGTAAGTAGAGACAAAAAAGACAGTCAAAAGAGACACAGGCTAGAGCTAACAGTTATTTGGCCCACAAAATGCATTAAGAATAAAGGAGATCAACATTTCAAAACCCCGTCTAAAAAAGCCCTCACACTTCATTTTTTCCCACTTCTTGGGAACTGTCAAGGCTCACCTTTAAAACACAGCGACAGCTGTGCAAACTTTGACAGAGGTTGATTCACATTTTCACTCCCATTTTAAACCTAACACATCTGTTAAGATATGAGGTTTATGCCTATACTTCAATCAAGTTGCACCATTTTTCTCTCTCACCTTATATGCATAATGATATTGGGACAGCTGAAAAGAAAAGCCAGGTGACAATTTCATTGTTTTGAAGGATAGTTCCTGCAACCAGCCTGCCATGTCACAATGGTCATATTCCAGAATGAATGGATCTAGGTGATAAATAACACCTTAGGGCTTTGAAAAAATCATCATTTCTTATAAAATTTATCTGATAAGTGTACATTTACATACTTTTTCCCATTTTAACAAACCTCTGGTTAGTACGTATAATAAATAACTTATATTCAATTATGTACATTGACTGAAAGACTAACTTAAAATCTTTTAAGAAGATAGTAAAGAGAGTTGATATTTATCTTATAGCTAAAAAAAATTGACTTTCAGGCAGTAAAGATTATATTTTGGTGGGAACTAGGTGCTCATCTCTAAAGGGCACAGTCCCATCTTATTTAAATAATGATACTGCTAGGAATATTAAAACATATAGATTGACCAGTTATGCTAAAATATAAACACATATATTTTTGTTTTCAAGTATATAGTTTCTGGGGCTTTTGGTGACAGAAGTGGACTATTTTTCATATTTTCTTATGGTACATCTTGTCCTCCTCATAAGAAGAATGGCCTTTCTCCTCTGACAGGGAAAGAGAAACATGAGCACTGAGCCAAAATTTCTCAAGTTGACAGCAAGTATGACTTTTACGGGTGTTACAAGAATATGATCTATTCACTTGTAGCAGCTAGAAAGGATTTTGTAATTCAGACCAGATTGCAAAAGGTCACCCTTAGTAAGATGAAATGGATGAGGGGAATTTGCATGTGCTTTGTGTGCTCAGTCTAAGCAGCATATATCTGGCCACATGAATACTTTTTCTCATAAAGAGACTGAGATGCACAAATGAGAATCCCAAAATAAAAAGGACCCATCAATCCTTTCATTTTTTTATATGAAGAAATTTTAATGTATAGAGGTCATTTCCAAATACTATACTTGAATAAAGTTTAAAAAGTGGATATTTGAACCCAGCAATCCTAATTTCTATTTTTGACCTTTCCACTACACATTTCATGACATGTATTTATAGTCTATAAATATGGATGCACAGGGAATGTAGCGGGGGACGTATTTCTATCCTTCTCTGACAAGAAAATTGGACAAAACATGGACAGCATATCACCCACCCTATGAAACAGGCTGGCATTAGCTCTTTCATCAAATACTTATGTGCCAGGCCCTGTTCTAACTTTCTCACATGCATTTATCCATTGTTTCCTCACAATAAACCCACGGGAAGAAATACAACCATTACCACTTGTTAGGCTAAAAAAATAAGGAGAAACACACAGGTTAAGTAATATGTCCAAGCCTATATAGCTTGCAAGTACCACTCAGGATGAAACTTGAGAATCTGCATCTTAACAACAACTATATAATAGTTTCCCAGTGACTTTGAAATAGATACCAAGAGTGACAATATTTTTTTCATTCAAAAACTATACTTTTCACATAGACTAAGGGTGCCCATGTGTTTAAGGAGTCTGAGTTAGATTTTACACACTGCTTCTTGTTTCAAGATCTTGGCTCATTGTCTCATTTGGTAAATATTGATTGAGTGGATTGTGTCTCATTTTATTACTACTTATAACACAAAGCCTAACAAAATTAATATTAACCTTTAAAATGTATTCAATCACTCATTCACTCATGAAATAATTATTTACTAAGTCCTTATCATCTCGAAGCATCAGCCCTCCTCTAACAACAGTAACAAAGATTGCTCCAGTCTGTAAGCAGCCAGAAAGAAGGTGATTTTGTCTGGTTCACTTTTTTAAACATTTAACATACAATAAAACCCTCTTTTGTGGTGTAAATGTCTATGAGCTTGACAAATGCTTAGAGTTGTGTTATCACCATGACAATTAGGATACCTAACAATTCTATTACTTCCCCAAATTCCCTCATGCTGCCCTATTTGCCATCAACCTTTTTACTGCCTCCAATCCCTGCAAATGCTGATCTGTTTTCCATTCCTATTTTTTTGACTTTTATAGAATGTCATGTAAGTGGACAGTATGTAGGATTTTGATTCTGACTTCTTTCACCTTAGTTAAATGCATTTTTTTTAGTCCTTTTTAGTGCTGAGAAGTATTCCATCATACTGATTTACATAGTTTATCCATTTGCCTATTGGTGGCCATTCGGGTCATTTCCATTTGGAGGTTATCACAAAAACATTGGCATGAACATTCACATATGGATATTGTATCGACACAAGTTTAATTTCTCTTAGACAAATGCCTAGAAGTGGTATTTCAGAGTCCTTTTGAGAGAGTAATTTTGATTCTTTAGGAAAGCACCAACTATTTTCCAAAATGGTTGCAAAAGTTTGCCTTCCCTCTGGCACTGTATGAGAGTTCTAATTCCCCCACATACTCACTGGCATCATTAACAGTCCTCCTTCACCCAGCCATTGTGATAAAAGTGAATTTTTATCTCACTGTGGTTAATTTGCATTTCCATAATAACTAATGATGCTGAGCTTTTCATATGCCTATTTTCTAACCACATATCTTCTTTGGTGAAGTGTTGTTCAAATATGTTGCTTGTTTTTCATTGGATTGTTTTCTTATTGTTGATAGATCTGCTATTTAACTTCCTAACTTATCTCGGATATTGCTCTAGTTCTTTGATGCCTCTCCCTCTTCTGTGGGAGAACTTGGTAAATAATACAAAGTTCCTAAACCCTATCCCAGAATTACAGAATCATAATCTTCAGAAGGTGAGACTCAGACATTCATACTATCTCTTTATGTGAAAACGCACATTAGCATCACAATGAGATATTACTACACATTTACTTGAACTGCTAAAATAATAATTTTTAAAAATGAAAATACAAAATGCCAATGAGAGTACACAACAGTTTTTCTGAAAGTTGACAGGCATGAATAAATAAATATCTAAGCCTTGCTGATTTTATGAATCTCAAAACTTACTGATTACTCCTGTTTTCTCCCATAATTAGAGTTATCTAGCCACAGAATAATACAGCTAGAAAAGATATAATATTTTTTCTCTCAAACCATATCTAACACAAAACCAACAAACAACATCAGATCCAGAGAGGTGAGGAAGAAAACTCCCCAAGATAGAAAGCGTTTAGTAAAAAAGCTGAACAAGAACGAGTATCCGTCCTTACTCCAGAGTTGTTCACAAGTTATTCTGGAAATTTCTCTCATTTTCAAAACTCTCAAAACATAATAGCTTTCCAGCACATCTGTACCAGTATAAATCCCATCATATTTTTCTTCCATACTTTTTTCCCCACAGCATCTTTTTGATAAAACTCTAATCCAAATTTCTCTAACCCTAAATTCCTTTTGGTTTCCAGAGATAGTCTGTTTGTTTTTCTGTTTACCTGATCTCAAAACTATTTGTTACAATTTAATCTCTATTCTCACGAGAAAATTAAAGGGGTTTAAGGCCTTAGAGTTTGAAATAAAGACCTCATCTGTACTCAAACTAACTAAATACTGATCTCCTAATTCTTTTCTTTTGTACCCATTTTTCATTCTTTCCTACTGCCTTTGAAAAATACTCATACTCTGTCCATTACAGGGAAAAAAATGCATGTTCTGCTTGAGTGTGGGTACAATATTTGAGTTTTAATCTATCTGAATGGCGATCATTTATGTGTATATCCCATATAAGTGTATTTCCTAAATGGTAAGCTCCTAGAGGGTGGTAAGTGGTATGCAGAATACAGCTCCTTAAGGCATTACACATAAAACCAGATGCAATCATGCATCAAAGTTATGAAGAAGGCTATAAAAAGATGAGTCATTAAAAATCAGTCAATATTTACTTCTTATTTTCATTAAGGCAAGAAATGTAAATTGAATAACCACTGCTAAACATATTGATGGTTGTAATTTCAGTAAATTTATGGACTAGACTATTAGAGGGCTTATATATTTAGTAATGATTTTCATCCTTTGCTCATTATACAAAACTTCAAATGACAAATGGCCCTGGAACGCTTTCACAATTAAGTTGATATTGAGAAAAAGATGAAAATGAGATAGCTGATATCTAGGGCTAAGACATTATGAAGGGATATTTTGGAAAGAAACATAGCCTTTCCCAGTATAAGGGAATTTAAATCTTGAATTACTGAATTTAACCTTCAGAGCATATATTAAAACTAGGAGCTGAACTAATAAAGGGAGAGGATAGATTTGTGCTGAGGATAGAATGGGGCACAATGCAAGCAGGAGAAAGTTGTTTGTGGAAGATTTTTATTAGAGATGATATGCCTGGGACTTATGACCTAGAAAGAAATAACTCTTGATGCTGAGGGCAGCCCTTGGTGATGTTAGTTATCTTGAAATTGGGTCTGGTTGTTCTAAATATGTAGTACCAAGCAGTGTCATTGAAGTGCTTTAGCTTCTCTCAGCCACAATTTATTAGATATGTATTTGAAATCCAAATGTTCCTCAGTCCTGCTCAAATCTATTTTTATCTCAGCTGATGTCGCAGTTTTGTTCATACAAACCTGTCAAAGACAATTTTTTAAGGTTACAGCATAATTGCAAGATTTTCATGTCATTTCTTATACCACCACATATTTTTACTCTAGATCATATACTATAAGTACTTGTCATATATGTGCTGTTTATAAGTTTTACCATCAGTCTTCTGCTTATTCTGTTTCAGTATTAACTTTACTCATTTGTATAATATGGCTTTCTTACTTTATGTGTGTGTAATGAGATAAATGTGCACATGATAAATAGACATATAGACATAAACCATACAATCAATGGAATAGTTTGTATTTTCATGTCCGTCCTAAGCTTAATATAGCTGGTGAAAGCAGCTGTATTTTGAGAAGAGCTGATTTTAACTTACTCATTCATAAGATTCACTTAATGTATTTATTTCCTAAAGTAAAATGACATATTGTCAACTCTTAATTCCCCACAGCTGCCCTTCCAAACTCCCCACTTCCATTATTCACCATTCAATTCAGCTTGAACTGTGCCTCCAAATTCATGTGTCACAATGCTAACCCCCCATACCTCAGAATATGATGTGATTAAGAAAAAGTCACTACAGATGTAATTAGTTATGATGAGAGTCTACTGCAGTAGGGTGGACCCCAACCCATTTAACTGGTATCTTTATTTTAAAAAAAAAAAAATCCATCTAAAGAAAGTTGATTAAATTAAAAATCTTCTGCAGAACAAGGAAAATAATTAACAGAGCAAACAGACAATCTACAGAGTGGAGGAAAAGATTCACAAGCTATACATCTGATAAATGGCTAATAACAAAATAACAATGAATTCAAGAAAAAAAAAAAACCATTAAAGAGTGGCCAAAAGGCCAAATGACATGAACAGAAGCTTTGCACAAGAAGATAGACATATGGACAATAAACATAAAAAAAAATGGTCAATGTCATTAATCATCAGAAAAATGCAAATTAAAACTGTACCCCAGTTAGAATGGCTTTTATTTAAAAAGTAAAAAACTAAACAAAACCCAATATATATTGACATGGGTCCAGTGAAAAGGAATACTTTTACACTGTTGATGGGAATATAAATTAGTACAACCACTATGGAAAATACTGTGAATATTACTCAAAGAACTAAAAGTAAATCTACCATTTGATCCAGCAATCCCACTTCTGGGCACTTCCCCAAAGGAGAAGAATTCATTTTATCAAATGTTTATTACAGCACAGTTCACAATTTCAAAGATGTGGAATCAACCCAAGTGTCTATAAACACATGAGTGATTAACAAAATATGGTGTGTATATACTACTCAGTCATGAAGAATGAGGACTTAAGGTCTTTTGCAACAATTTGGAGACCATTATACTAGCTGATATATTTAGAGAATGTAAAAACAAAAAACACGATTGTATTTGCTGTTAAATTGGAACTAACCAGTGAGCATACATGTGTCTATAGGAAAGTAAAATTCAAGGAAAATCAACTGGGGGTGGGGAGAGAAGGGGAAGGGATAGGTGAAAACCTACATAATGGGAAGAATGAACACGATGTGGTTGATGGACTCACTTATAACCCTGACTCAAGAATTACAAAAATCTTTCAAGTAACAAAACATTTATACTCTGGTAACATCTTAAAATAATCATAAAAAAAAGAAATAACGAGGGTGCTGCCTGTGGCTCATCAAGTAGGGTGCCGGCCCCATATACCGAAGGTGGTGGGTTCAAATCCAGCCTTGGCCGAACTGCAAAAACAAAAAAATATCCAGGCATTGTGGCGGGTGCCTGTAGCCCCAGCTACCTGGGAGGCTGAGGCAAGAGAATCGCCTAAACCCAAGAGTTGGAGGTTGTTGTGAGCTGTGTGATGC
This sequence comes from Perodicticus potto, assembly GCA_963574655.1. NCBI lineage: Eukaryota > Metazoa > Chordata > Mammalia > Primates > Lorisidae > Perodicticus > Perodicticus potto. The sequence goes on from CAUYRH010077492.1 coordinate 14,749, forward strand.
CATAGCACTCCACTGAAGACAATAAAGTGAGACTGTGTCTCTACAAAAAAAAAAAAAAAAAAAGAAAAAGAAAAAATGAAAAAGAAACAGACATGCAAAGGAAACAATGCCTGTAAAGACTGGAGTCACGCTGCCACAGGCAAAGACACTACCAGGAACTAGGTGGAGCCTTGGAACAGACCCTTCTCTGGCACCATTAGAGGGAGTATGGCCCCGCTGACACCTTGATTTAAGATGTTTAACCTCCATAACTATGAGACAATGAGTCTCTGTTGGTTAAGCCACTTAGTTTGTGGTATTTTGTTACAGCAGCTCTAGCAAACTAATAGAGCATCTCACCAAGATTCCCATAGAATTCCTTCAGAACTGGTAGAAATCAATTCATTCACTTTCTTTCCTCTGGCTATGAAAACATTTGAAGCATCACCTGTTCTTCCCTATTGTTGAGATGCCTGCATTAATCCTTCCATCCCTTGAAAACTTGTTCACCATTCTCCTCAGTCTCATTTGCCCCACAAATTCTATTGCTTCTTTCAGTATTATCTATCCCTCAGTCTATAGCCATGATCACATGTTTTCCACATTTGCAAACTCAAGAGCGGCCAATATTTGTTGCATCCTCTTACTAGCTTTTAATGATACCTAATTTTCATCCTTATGCCTGTGGAAATTATTATCCCAAACATCCAACATCAGCAGTCACATAATTGCCCAGCACAAAATGATCTTAACTATCTTTTTAATCTTTATTTTTGTTTTGGCCCTAAATATTTCTTCAGGAGAATCAAAATGAATCTATGTACGTCTCTCTGTCTGACATTTCTTTATTTAATCTCACTTTTATTTACAAAAATGACATATAAACATACACGATTTTGAGAACACTGAGGCTGTTCAGCTTCGTAAAGTGGCCTGTCTTGGGCTGTCTCTCTTTCAGCTCAACCTGGATGAGACACAGGCTGCAGAGATACAGCAAACAGAAGAAAAGAGACATGCTCTGTGCTTCCCTTTAGTTCTCTTACTTGCTGGTTGCCTGATGATGAATTTGTTAAATTTTAACTCTATTCAGCATGTGACTCTGTCTACCATTTTCCTTCTTTGAGGAAAATCTTTCAACTGAGCTTTCATAATGCCGCAGGGTCGGGGTCTCTACTCTGATGTCTATATTCACTTTGATTTTCTTTTTCTGTGCTTCATCCTTCTTCAACATTTATAAATCTTTCTTAAGTGAATATAAAAACTCTCAGTCTCCCCTCTATGAGATTATGTCACTATCCTCCGTCCAATGACAATCATTATTCTCTCCAGCTGCCTACCTATCACCAAATTTAATTCCTATCATTAGAAGATAAAAGCTTAGGACAATTTAAAGTTAGCATAACTTTTTTGTCTTGAAATATAATATGTTATCTTATTTATGGAATTGTTTAAACCGTATTTCTTCAGAAATTAATCTTCCTGACTTCCCTATCCCAAAAGTCTATTATGTTGTCAGATTTTGTTATTTCTACTATTGAATTTCCAGTTCTTCATTTCTTTCTCTATGGCCATTTTTACACAATTCCAGACATCTTTTATTAGTTGTAAAATAGCTTGCTTGCCTCCTGGAATCTATTCTTGCTCATTCTCTTACCTTTGCACACTTCCTCTTTCAAAGTAAAGATTGGTGAGGAGGCTCACCCTCAGCCAAGTGGCTAAATGGCCCCCAAATGGACTTGATCCCAGCCCCAATGATGCAGCAGAATGTAAACTGATCTTAGTTGTTTCATTCTCTTTCTACAAACAAGTTTAGGTAAGGCTTATATTCTAGGCATAGTCAACAAGATAAAACCTCCTCTTTGAAGACACTGAAGAAGTTGTATCACTAATAAACTAATATGTATGACTAATAATAAAGTCAAATGACAAACATGGAAAGTCAAATGGAATTATAAAAAGTAATTGCAATGATAAACACTACACTTAGGTATTCCACCTTGAAACCCTGTGTTCTAGAATTATAGTTCTCTTTATTGTTAAAACCATTTAATCTGGGTTATGTCACGAGGAACTGAAAGCTACTGCTTAACCTGGCTGGCTTCATCTGAGTTCCAGAACCCAAATTTCATTTTCAATTTGATCCAGATATAGCATAGGCACTTCAAATGCTACTTATTTAAAAGAACTTTGTTGTTTCCACAACTCAGTTTGATCTACCTCCCATTTGTTTTGTGTATTTGTCTTGAAATTACAGTCTGTAATAGCTCCAAATCCAGGCCAGAAACCTAGATTCCTCTCTAGATTCCTTCTTTCCATTGCATTTCCTAGGTTACCAGTAACCTGTTAATGTTAACTGTAAAGCATGTCTCACATTTACTCTCTCCACGCGAATTGCCTTATGTAGACTATTATTGCTTCCTTGCCACCACCAAATTATTGCTTATGTAAACAATTTTAGGCACCACTTTCAAGATATGCTCCTAACACACTGGCAGTTCTTAGAAATGTTTACAAAATGTATGGTATCGTCACATGTATTTTTTTCTGCTGCTTTTTGGAACAAACTGTTAACACTATAATACCCAATTTCCATATAAGCTTACTGTCTTGCTTAATCTTTATACATATTCACATGTACTATAGTTATAGTTGTCTGCTAATGACTTTCTAAATATGTTTGGGAACATATATGCCTTCATTTGTACTATTATCTCAGCACATAATGTCTTTTCTTCTCATTGAACTGTAAAACAATCCATATTCAGTGTTAAGGTCTTCTGTAAAACACTCTGCGACCCACTCCTTACAATTGGGAGCACTCATTCTTTGGGGGGTAATATTTAATTCATACTGTAATTGTATTATGAATTATTTGTATTTTCATTAATCCAGTGATTGTATATTTTAATTGTCTTAAACAGCTTTGCTGTTAATTCCTAAATATGTACTATAATCTTCATTATTCAAATAAAAAATAATCGAATAAACCTTTATACTTAGAAATCTAAGAAACCATAAGTGAACATATAACTAGTCTTTAATATCCATAATGGCTAAACACTACACTGTGGGTGAGGAATATGTCATATTCTCATTGAAACTAGCAAATCTAGCAGCCTCTAGAAAATAGTAGCCATTCAATAAGTTTTATTAAGTTAATTTTCCCAAAATTTAGCTTTAAAATACAACATTTTTTGAAGAGCCATGAAAGTATTAAGAAAACAACTTAGTGGTAGAATTGAATCAAAATGCAATTAAACAATCATGTAGGAGCAAAGATTTAAAATTCATTACATTCCTTCACTAATCATTTAAAATGGGTAGTGTATAGGGTATTACTCCTTTTACATGATATCATTAATGCTATCCATGAACGAATAGCTAGTATAGAAATATTCATCATTTCTTCCTTATAACCATTTTCATTGGTTTGTTATGATTTCCAATGAAAAACATATATTAGTCCCAGTTACATATTAGTCACAGGATGTTGATGCTGAATTAAAATAGCTTGTGTGTTGCATGACAGGACCCCGGTAAGGGCTTCCTTCCTGTAATGGGTGATGGTGCAGATGCCACATAGAGAAACACAATGTTGATACTCCAACCATTTGAAGTTATTTTCTAGCACAGGTGGTTCTTAAACTTGGCTGCTCATCAAAATCACCCGTGGAACTTTAAGAAAATGCAGGTATCTAGGCCCTAATTTACAAAAGAAGTTGATTTCAGTATTCCTGAGTAGTAGAGCCCACTTGCTTGTATTTTTTAAATCTCCAGAGTTGGTTCTAATGTGTATCAGGAGTTGAGAACTAGAGTAACACTTAATCTGAACATGATGACCTCCCTTTGGAAGTTATTTTCTTTACCTTTCTTGGTTAGAATAATCATTGCTACATATGGGATTTGTTTCTGCCCCATTGCTTTATTGTAACTCATAGTACGTGTAGTTTAGTTCTGGTTTTGTCTTTCAAGTTTAAACTCCTATGTATGCAACCCACAAGCCAAATTAGCTCCTAGATAACAAAATGTTATCCCAGGAACACTACACCAGGCAATTTCTTTCTAATATTTCCTCTCCTGCTTTAGGAACTATTAATCTGCCCTTATCAGAAGCAAAGACAGTGAGCTTACAAGCCTTCAAAATTTGTTATTTTGTTGCTCAGGAACTACTTAAGGTGATACATCATCAGATGGAGAAGCCAAAGTATTTCATGGCCATTTTAAGAATAAGAAAGTCACATTGACCACTGACATTTTAAAATATAATACTCGGGTAATAAGGATGGGTCTGGTTTAGAGGTCCCAATCTTAAAAAAAGACATTTTTGAAAACTACATATTTATTTTTCTTTCCCTCTGTCAATACTTGAATATTAGATTTATTAATCATTTTGAGTGCCTAATTCTTGGTATTACTGGACTTGATAGCATGATGGTACCAGGTCTAAAATACAAAAAAAGACTTGACTCTTAAAAATTTTACACGATAGGGTGGCGCCTGTGGCTCAAAGGAGTAGGGTGCCAGTCCCCGTATACCGGAGGCGGTGGGTTCAAACCCAGCCTTGGACAAAAAAATTTACACTATAATCTAAGAAGATGCTGGAAGAATAAAATTTTGTCCACAATCTCCTTTGGTATTAAAATGTGTTCTGCATCTTATACATTGAATTTTCTTTGACAAAAATAATAACAAACTTAAAATTGACACAGCTGCTTTCAGGTTATATGTAGAACCTGAACATTTTTACAGAAATAATTATGCATATCCATGTTCCTCAAAGCTTTGGACATATCTATTGTAATCACTTATATTCAAAAGTGTTGAATTTACTAAGTATCACATATAATCATGTTTTCCTAATAAAAAGCAAAAATAAAGGTTCCTAACCCATGTGATACCTCTACAGTGAGTTCTGTAATACAAGCAGGCACGGTACAGCTCAAGTGATTAAAAAAAAAATACCGGGGTATATTTCCACTCACAAACTGGGTCATGCAATTTAGCATTGATGTTGGGTCACACAGAGGACTATGGGTATGTACTATACGAATGGATGAAAACAAGACTCACTACCGCTGACAGGCTTCAGACTGTCTTTTATTCATGTTTATCACTGCCTGAAGTAGAGAAACACTCGAAAAAAGGGAGAAAAAAACCACAGGGCAATTTTGAATTCTGAATTATTTAAAAAAAAACCAAAAAACCAAAAAATAAAAATAAAAAAACCCAGGAAGGCGATCTAGTTTAGATTCACTTCCACACTGCTTTCTCCCTGAGAGCACCTGGCTCTCTGGGTTCATCCACGAGAGGCTTCAGCCACTGTCATATCCTCAAGGGAATGCTGGGAAATGAGTCACAAAGACTGAACACCATGCACATCCCACAGTACAGAAGTCTGGTTTAGAGCTAGATAAGGACAGAGGCACAGCTGTAGACACACAGCAGGTAGAGAATCACTTAAGGGATAATGAAAAGTAGCAGGATAATAAGTTTATAGGGAGAGAAAAAAATTTAGAACCTGAGGTGAAACCCTGGAGTGACAACAAAGCCTGGAAGAGTAAAAGAAACACAATAAATTCTACTTTGAAATCTCCAGTCTGGACAAAGCAGGATGGGTAGGCTATTACTTACAATTAAAAGATGGGAGAATCTGGTATGGTAAAAGGTGCCATACGAGTGTAGACATCTGACTTTTGTTTCCAAGCATCACTAATTTGTGTGTGACTTCAAGAAAATTGCTTAACCTCTTTTAGTCTCATTCTTAAAATCAAATGGTAGACCTGAAGTTTCAATGATGTGTTTTCTACAGGTCTAAAAGTGTGTAAATCACAAGTACAAACATTTTTAGGAGCTATAGAGAGGAAAACATAAAACATGTGTTAGATAAGATGCTAACAGGCTTGTAATAGAAACCGCGTGGCTACATGGATTTCCCTCTGAGACCGGCGTGAACTCTCAGATTGTTCCTCATCAGTGATAGAAGATGCCGCTTAATGAGGCAGCATTTCCACATCTGGAGAATTCTATGTTCAACCGATACTCATCTTCTAGTGTGTTCTACCCCTGGATCCGCTTCTATCCACAAAATGATGTTGAAAAAATTCTTTTCAATGACATAAACAGAGATTTTCGAACTCCGTAGCTTTGTGTTATCTAGACTATAAATATACTTGCTTCTTTCAGCCACTGCACTTTCATGATTTCTAAACTTGAGAGCACACGGATTGTGGACTTCTGAGCATGCTCAGGTAGTTGGTATCTATTTTAAACAATGATACCCTGAATGTGATGAGACAGTGTCTTTGATCCACAGTGTAACTGAAACCCTAAATTTTAAATAATTCTGTATGAATTTGAACTAAGTATGGAACAAAAACATTTGGTTTCTGAGCACAGAGGCTAATCAACTCAGATACTAAGAGTATATGAGGTTGGAACACATCAAACTGCTGATATAGGTATATATAGAATTTCAAGAACTGACAGTGATTATACAAATAACATCAATAACTACAGGGGCAGGCACTGTAATTGTGTTGTATTTTTCATTTGTGTATCACTTAATGAGAGCCGATTATTTGATAAAACAGATAAAGTTGGGAGGGATAGTTTTTAGGGAAGCCCTTACACAGAATGAAGTCAGGTATCAAGTTAAATTTACTTTGGAAATAAAAGGAGGAGAATTTTTTCCTCTATGATCTCAGGACTGAACCTATTTTAACCATCTATCATCCTTGGTGCCCTTTTCAGTTAGGAAAACCAACTAGTGATATCTTGAATTTCTTCTTATCTTGAAATATTTCCTCTCCACTTTTCACTTAGGTGAGATGTAGCCTTTTGGGTCAATTTTGATATTTATATAATCTATTCATGCTGTGAAGTAGAAAGAACCAAGAGTACCCTTGGTGTAAACAATTTAAATAAAGTCTGGGTCAATCACTGTCTTTTCCTTGCTTATATATACAGGATTTAAGTTGCAATATGCCCAAAGTCCACCAGAAGAAATTATTCATATCTGAAGACTTCCACGCCCTAAACTTTCTGATGCAGTGACTTGTTCTCACTTTCTTGCACTCTATCTACTGCTTAACATAAAAGGTGGATCTTTATTATGGCAGAAGAATGTTTAACAGGAAATAATTATAAAATGTGCAATAATTAGAATTTCGTTCATGTTAAACAGCCTTTGTCAAAGTAAGCCAGGCTGGAGAGGGCCATAGATGGCTCTGACAATTAATTTCACAAATTCGCTGGGGTGCCCTTGCACTGGCAGTATTGTACAGACAACGGGGTAAGGTCTCCTAACCTTGGTATGTCACTGCCTCACATTTTGCATATTAGCATCATAACATTAGTAAACAACTCTTTCAATCTCATGATCCTCTGAGCCACATCAATCTCTACCATCCCTGTATTTTCTCAGAACCTCACAGAAAGCATGTGCACTTATGTAGGTGAATGACAGATCTCACTGGTACTGGAAAGAGTATTTCTGAGGTCTCATCATAAAAGCAGAAAATATAGAATAGATCCTAAGAAATGATGGCTACTTCACAGTGATAAATTAAAATAAAAGCAATAAGTAGAACCCTCACCCAAACACAAACTAAACAGAATTTCAGGGGTAGAGGACAGCTGGTGCTTACGTGGCAGGGCATGCAGTAGTTGGATGTGGGAATGACTAGTGGGAGGAGAAAAAGTAGAAGGAATAACATTAAGAATGTGCCTTTATCAAGCAGTTTCCAGCTCCTTTATATGTAGCTTCTACTTTGCTTCTATCTTTTTGTCACAATCACTATTTCTCATTGTTTTCTTTCATCAGGAAATTTATCAAAATGTACTTTCATTGAATTCATTGCTAAAATGGTGAAAATTCTTGACCAAATTGGTGCATTTTTCAAGATGTAGATCAGGAGGATGCTGTAGATTTTCATCAATCAATTTTATGTAGTACTTATCAAGAAACTTGCTCTTTGACCATTAATAACCCCCTACTAATTCTCCGGTTTCCCATGGTTCCTCGTTTTGGGTTACTGGAATCCATTAAATTAATTTTGGGTACAGAGATAACGAAATTGTCTTCCCAACTCTGATTCTCCTCCTCAGAGTACACAAATAACAAAACAATTGAAATGAGATTGGATACATTTCTACTTGTTTATATGTTTGGTGAACACAATCTGGTTTCTAGTGATGGACATTTTTAAAAATTCCTGCAGTTGGGTGGCGCCTGTAGCTGAAAGGAGTAGGGCATGGGCCCCATATACTGGAAGTGGTGGGTTCAAACCCGGCCCTGACTAAAAGCTGCAAAAAAAAAAAAAAAAAAAAAAAAATTCTTGCAGCTATTCACTTAGTAATCTAGATGTTTGCCTAACACTACACTTATAATATTTTTCATTTTTGAAAAAAAAGTCACTTGTCTTTTATATCTAATATTTGCTATCTTTCCTCAAAGAGGAAAACAGTTCTAAAATAATATTTGCCTGTCCTGGGAGGTAAAGCTATCCTACAGAGGAAGCATGAACTCATTTAGAGGAACTCCGTAAGTCTGTGTTTTCTTATAATTCTTTATCTCTCTTTTAGTCAAATTTCCTCATCAGTGTGTATTCTAAATTTGCCATTTGGAAATGAATCTTCCTTGACAGAGATGATATATTAAAAAAGTGGGGGGTGGCTGGGTTACTCATGGAATAAAAGGCAAACAGTTTTAAATCCAGTTTAGAAAATGCATATAAATAACTCCACTGAGAATTTTTTTAAAAACCACATGACTAGTTTAGTTTGATCTGAAAACAAGACAATAAAGTCCACAAACAAAACTATTAACTAGCCTAAGTCTATAAGTGATTCATGTCTATTAAAATGCCAATCATATTTTCAGAGAACATGGGAGAGTGCACTATTGAGCTGGCTGTCAAACTAGTGAGATTCATTTTTATTTCTTTTCTTAAAAATGGATTGACTGGTATTTTAACTGATTGACAGTCAAGATATATACAAGGAAAGTAATGGATTTTTTACTTGTATAACTGCAAAAACTTGAGTCCAAAGGTTTTAGTGAGTAGCTTTAACCTTAAGCACCCTGCCTACTCTCTCTGGCACTATCATTTATGTAGAGTCCAGTGAGACATATCTACACACTTCAACAATTCAACTATTGGATGAAAATTTCTACTAAGGTATTTCCTTAGCCTGGGAAAATATATTTATAACTGTCATGGAACCAGTGCCAACTTCTTCTTTTCTGATTTGTTTTCTTCCGAAGCTGATATTTACTTTTGCAGTTGAATTCTCATGCTTTTAGTTAAGACGGTATGCTTGAGAAGGAGAAGGAGATTTGTAAGTTGCCTTTGGTAGTAGGTCTCAGAGATCTGTCATGGTCAAGGAAGCCGTCAGCATTATATAAAAGTTCAGACGAATATGCGATCCCTGCAACATGCCACCTTGCTATGTGGAAGGGGAAACGGAATTTATATAACCAAGACAACTTTTCATTAGAGTTAATATAGCGATAAAAAGCTTTCAGGCTTTTCATCTTTATGTACCACAATACATAAAGAAAAGATAAAGGCCATGATTTTGCCTGAGACAATGATTTTTGAAAATGATATTTCTTAATGAATAAAAAATCCCTAGCTATGCAGAAAGAAAAAAAAATGTTTTTGAATAATCCTTTTTATTTATTGGTTTCATATTTTCACTTGACTAGCTTTGAAATCCAAGTAAGTTATTTTTCAAATATTTTAGCTCTTAATAAAGCCTGAACTCTGGAAGAATTTAAGAGCTTTAAGAATTACTAGGATGAACTTTTCTATTGCTGGCTTATACTTTAGGTGTTTGAATTTTCAACAACACAGCTCACTGGGCAGTAGGGGAGACAAAATCTGAAATCCAGTACTAAAGGGATATAAAAGCCAACAGGTTACTTTCCAAAGATATTTATTATGTGGATTTGAAATTACATATTTTCCAAAACTTCTCAGCACAGTTTTTAAATTGGAAGCTTATATATTACACATATCTTCAACTTATGAAGATCATGAACCTAAAGTAAAATTAGTCTACACAATCACACTGTTTGTTCCTTATAGGGGAAAAGATGATTTCTTTGTATTACAGTAAAATAAATGGAGAAGTGTTAAACTTGAGGATGTAAATTCAAGGCAAATGCTGAAAAGAATTTTTTACTTCTGCATTTTTTCCTCTAGTTTTGTCAAAAGTCACTTTCTCCTGCTTAATGTGTGCTGTAAGCTAGCTACATGAAATAAACGACTTTGGCCTTAACTGAATGCTACTGTCTGCAGTACATCATAACCTCAGCCTGCTGATAATAAACCTTACTTGGCAGTAATCTACACCCAGTGGCATTTGGAAAGCTGCAATAATGATGATGAAATTAAAACCCCAGAATTTAAATAGCACATAGGTCAGTGTGCTGCAAAAATGTAGGTAAGAATAATAATGATTTCTAAAATGTTTGTGTTCACTGGTGAAGGCTGAGCTAATTAGGACAGAAACTTGAAAAATGATTTCTTTACTGAATGTTCCAATTAGAATGGCCTGGAATAAACATAAGCAAATTCAGAAGGTATGTCCCCTTAAAACAATAATGCATTGAAATCATTCTACATTTATATCTGCACACTGTTTGACCTCTACTGTTGCAGGTGGCTTTAACGTATGTCCTTTTTTTGATTTAAGTGTTTGTTCCTTACAACAATACGAATTGGGCAATGTTTCTTTAGCAATCTTGGCAATGATTACCTTAGCTATATATACAAGGTCCAGAACAGCCTCTCTCCATCTCTCTGTATTTAGAAAAATATTCCCTCATTAAAAATGTTGGAATATATTCATCTAACCGTCTGAATCCTATCCAAGCCCACCATGATTTGGAGTTAGTCAAGTGGAAATTCATCCAAGAGAGAACAGGCTAGTTCTTTTTTTCCTTTTCATGGACACACAAAGAAAGAGGTTGTTGTGGATTTTATTGCTTTTATCGAATGGTACTTAAAAAAAATTAAAAATGTCTTCATTCCAATCAATAATGTCTTACTGATTTCTTTATGAATCCTGTTGCCTCAAAGGGGAGTGAATAAAAATTGATACACTTATATCAACTGTTTCATTGCCTATCAAAGTCAGCACTTTCACAGAGACCATTGGCCCATAGAACCCAATTTGAGAAACACTGGCCTAGTGATAACACAATTTTATCAATTTTATCTAATTAAACCTATTTGAAGACCCCATCTTGAATTCTCCCTCTTGCACCCTAATGTGGCTTAGCTGGGTTTAACGGGAATGACATTCCTTAGGTAGGCAGTGAAAAAAGTTGATAAAGAAAAAAGATCATTCAACATCTAGACATACCATATACTGAAACACAATGTATAAAATTTCTAGATTGATTGCACTGTGTTCAAGTTCTTAGCACACAGAGTAATTCTCAGCTTTCAAGCCAACCTTTACTGAGATCAATTCCTTACACTTTCTATGTTATAACAGAAATAACTAGATGGTGATTGGTCATCTTTTATAACTAAATGACAAGTTGAACCTTTATTCAAACCTGACATGATTTTACATAGAAAGCAACAATAAAACCTTCCTTTTCTGGGCAGCAGGATGTCAGCTGGACAATTAGTAGACACTAAAAGATGGAAGAGAGAGCATATAAAAGTTTGTCATGTCAACAAAAAATTACTTACTGTTTATTGACCCAATTTATTCTTCCTTTACTTTAAGTATCACCCGTTAGTCCACTGCTCAACAATTCAATGACTTTAAGATTTTTCTCCAGAGGTAAGAAATAGCATATGGGTACATAGTTATTCAATAGCTGAAATAGTTTTGTTCAAAGAATTAGCCTTTTTATTCTTCAAATTCTTCACAGTGTTGACACTCAAATTAAGAGAAAGAATAATATTCCAGGATCATATTTTATCATTCAGCTATGTCAAAAAGAAGTAAATTTAGATGTAATTTAGACAAAAACAGCTTGGCATACAATAGGTATTTAATATATATTTTATATTAATAACTATTTACATATTTTTTCAGTGTGGGGAAGTTTTAAATTAACTAACACACTAGTCATCCTAAAATATGCCCCCAAAGAAGGGTGAGTATATGAACTATATTTTTAATTTCCAAAATTATATCTGGCATTATATTTTTGTATTCCATTACATTTTTGCTTTTTTGCTGTTAGACATAATTTTTATCACAATTTCATAATTGAGTCTATTTTCTGGAACTTGAAAGATGAGTAGTTCTTTGCTGAAACACAGTATTATAAGAAAAAATTGCTTGCTTTGTTTGTATATGAAAGGGAAAAGGAGATACTTCCATGAATAGGTGAATTTCCAAGTGGCTAATTCTGAGTCATAGGTTAGGGAATCAAGCAATAGAATTAGTTCACATATCAAAGGAAAATGTGAGTTGTAACATATAGCATAGTACAAAAGGAAGCTATCTAATTTCTACTTCTTTAGGCAACAAATCCACCCATATATTTTGTCACAATGATCTATTTCAGAGTTGGAGCCTGTCTTTGTATGCTGCTCCTGCAGAACAGGAAGGTATACACACAGTAGGCATGTAAAGAAAGTCTGAGAAAGATAAAACACGTATGTGTCCTAAGTCACTCTATAAACACAAACCTGCTGGCAATTTCAACTATTTTATGTAACATAAATCCCACTTTAAAAGAATACTTTATTCAAAAGCAAATATTTTCTGTAGATTACAAAATCAAAAAGCTTCAGAGACATTTATCAGTTTTTTTTTCTCTTCATGACTATTTCCCTCTGTCCTCTGGATCATTAAACAATAGCATGGGGCATCCTGATGCAGAAACACTCATAATGAACACGAAAATGTAACAGTTAACAAAACGAAAAGTTATAGTAGATAAAAATATCTTTTAGCTTTGACCCATTTTACTTCTTTCTTGGGCATGTAGATGCTTGCTAATATTCATACCTGTGCTAAATATAAAAATACCTGAGAATACCTGGAGCCCAACTTTCCATAGGCAGCTTTTTAGATTCTCCATCTCTATCTGCAGTGATTTATATAAAAAGTATGAAGTTAAATGAGTTCTCTTTAAGTGTAATTTCCTTTTTTGAAACTATGCAGAGAAGACCATATATTTTAGTTTTCAAGATTACTGACATCCTGTAAATGCAAATATTCATTTCCTACATTACAATAATACTCAAGAAAAAAAAAAAAAAAAGGAAGTGCGTGTGTAGGAGTAAGCAGGAATAGAACAGTCCCAGTATTGTACCATTCCCACAACACTTCACGATTGTCTTTTAGGTTTCTACTTTTAAATCACTTCTATTCCTATCACAGTTCATAAAAGTGAGTGAGAACTTGAATCTCAATTTCTTTTTTATTTCAAATTATTATGGGGTATATATATTTTGGGCTACATGGGTCACTTTTATCATGCTTGAGTCATAGTTATCAGGGAGCCCACCACCCAGATAGTGTTCACTGTACCCATGATACAGATTGTACCCATGATACAGATTTTACCTATCTTCTTTTCCCAGTATTTTAATTTCTTTATTTAAGAAATTCTCCTTCCTCATCATCACCGTAAGCATTTTTCAAGGAAGCTTCTACAATCAATTGCAAATATTGTTATAACACAATTTAAATTTTCCTTATTAACTATTTATAGTCAATGTTTTTCTTTTACTTTACCTGCATTTTTATGGTATAGGAATTAGGTTATGTATGCAACTGGTGATCAGCTGAGTCCTGTCTTTGTTTCACCAATTATTTCTTCAATATATGGATTAATTCTACTTATTATTTACTTTGCAACTATTGTCATACTCAACTTTGACAAAAATAATATTTAATATAGCTAATAAATCACACTTAACACATTCATTTTTTAGTCTATAGGATTCCATCTTTTAAACAACCTAGCAAGTATGATCTAATTGTTTCCATTTCACGAGAGTTAACAGGTTTTTGGAAAAGTTTTGTAACTTGTACAAGGCTGCATTGTTAGGAAAGGTTAAGCCTGGGATTTGAGCTTTGCCCTCTTTGCAGCAAAGTTCACACCTTTGAGGGCAGGAAACTAAAAGTGTGCAATACATGTTGACATCCATCATGTGAATACTAATGGAATCCATCTGTTTGAAAACATTAAACATGAAATGTGGAAAAAACAAAAGGCCACTATTTGGGTCAGTGATGGAATGATTTACTTCAGTCTCACTGATTAATTCTTAAAGCAAAAAGAATAAAGTATAAAATAGAGCCATAATTGACAGGACAAAAAGGAGCGACCAAAAATTTTTAAATGATTTCCTTTCCTACTTTCTTCTTCATCTATGTGACTCTTTGGCCACTGTCAAGAAGAACAAGTATCTGTAGACACATTCAACTTCTTTCTCTTTTTTAGAGTGTGGAAGCAGTCTCTTGAAGACAGAAAAATGAAATATACCTGTGGCCATAATTATTCAAGTAATGACACAACAAAGAATTAAAGGGCTTTTAGATTTGGGCTCATTCTGTTTTCTTACAGTTGGACTACCACGTGTGATGTCAGTTACTGTAAACCAAGCAGTCTTCCCCTAAAAGTGGCTTAACCCAGCAACTAACAGAGTTCTTTGAGCTTTTTCCTTCAGCAGCATCATGTCCACAAATTGGGAAAGAGCTACTTAATCTACACTGACTCTTCATCCACTGTAAGTAAAACTGTTTGGGGTGAGAGCGGAACAAATGACGATAATTTCTGTGTATATAACTTCGTAAGTAAAGAGAAAAAAAACAGAACTTATGTATCCCAAAAATACTTAGTACATTATAAGCACTGAAGTTTTTTTAGCCATTGAATTAAAAGACTGGTCAGTCTAATGCAGCAATGTTTTGTCTACATTCCGCTGTTGTCAGTTTCCAGTAATTTAAAAATCTCTGATGTTCTACCAGAATTCACATAATCTCTCTGGTGCATTCATCTTACGAAAGAAGACAGCATCTGTAAAGTTGGTCTTTTTTTTTTCCTACTTTTTTGGGGGACATTGATCTGGCAATTATAAATGTCCATGTGTTTCCAGGCATTGTAGGAATACCATCTTGTATATCCCCACTTTTCAGATGGAAAAACTGAAGCCCTGTGGGTTAAGTAATATGGTCAATGTCACAGTTAATAACTGACAGATGAGGGATTCAAATCCAGTGTTTTACACTGAAGGAAGCCTCTTCTCACTCTCTGTAGTACCTCAAATTTTAAGCCTTGTAAGGAAATGTATCCCTTTTAGTCTAAATCTTAATCATCCCATTGTCAGAGGTGCCTCACACAGTTGTGGAAGTTGTGCAAAGCTCCACCCTTGGGGATTCCAGTTACATTTTAGCCTAGAAATGGGCTCTCCAGAACTTCATGCAGAAAATAGACATTATATGTGTACATGGAGGCTGAAACTTCAGACCCACCATAGTTCCAATGTATGTTCTCTATGCGTGTTCCATGTGGTACTGTAACAGGAAACTAAAGTTTTACTATAGAAGTAGCAGTTCACACACACAACGGAAAAAAATGCTAGTTTTTCAATGGAAAAAAAAAAGTCATTCAGAAGTGTTGTGCTGGTCTCTAGCTTGCTTATTGGTAATTCTACTTGTGTGTTTAACTTTTATCAATTCTTAAGCATAACAAAGCAACCTTACAGATATTTTGTGGTTGTTTCCAGCATCCAACAGCAGAAATAAATTAATAAGCCACACTGATTAGATGTTCACAAACTAGTTCCCATACCTTTCTGGGTAGAAAGCGACTCTGCATCTCCCAGTTTTTTCTATCTTTAGGTGTGGCAATGTGAATGAGGTCTGGTCTACGGATCGGTGGGAGTAAAGCACAAGGCCTTTGTAAGGGGCCCACAGAAACGTCCTGCCAGGGACTCTGCTCCGTTTCCTTTCTGATCTGCTTCAGGGGGACCAGGACAACATCAAGGCCCTAGGGGGAAGCACAGTCAAGGGAAACATCTGGAACTTTGGGACCCCTGGCCCCACTCTGGACATGATTGAATAATAAGTAAATAAATCGCTACTATATCAAACTACTGAAATTCTGGAGCTGCATCTTATAGCACTTTTTCTATTCTGAATCATCTAAGGCCTATGCGAATGTGAGGTGAATGTTACCATCTATTATCATAAAATAGTGACCAAATTCAGACTTTCCACTGTACTAGTATTCTAGTATCACAAATGACCATTTGTCTTTTGCTCTATTTTCTAAGATTTTTCCAGATTTGCTAAAAACACCCCAATTCCACTCACAAGAATTGAATTGCAAATAACTAGCCGATCTTTACTTAGCCTACAAGGGCCAAAAAAGGGAAAAAGAAATTCTTTCCTGAACATTCTTCTTAAAAGAAAGGGTGAAACTCTTTCTACAGCCAATAGTTTTGGTTTATTTGCAAAATATTTTGTCACAAAGATATAGAGGAACTGTTTGTTTACACATGATAATAGTCCAAAACCCATGTTATTGCTATTTGTAGTGCATTTAAAAATTGCACTTCATACCAAAGCTTGCTATTGTAGAATGTTCCTCACAACATTCTCCACTTTCAAGGCAAATGATAACGACGCTGACGTCAGGGCAGGACAACCTTATGGTCTAGGCTGAATCACTGCTCCGCACTGGCAACTGCATGCTCAAAGGGTGAGGGTTTCTACACAGAATAAGAAAAGATTCCCTGTCCTTGTGGAAAAACCAAGAACCATAACTTATCATACTTGAAAAGTATATATTTTAAAAAGTAAAATCTTTAATTTGTGAGACTAATTCTCACTTCCACTAAAAGGGCAGGAATAATGTGTGTAAATCAACAGTTCTGATGTGTCCCAAAGCACTGATCCAATTTCAATTGCATATATTCAAAAAATAGTATTTGTAGTAAACTTATATGCTACTCTGTTTAATAAAATTAGGAGTGTGATTAGTAGAAGAAATGACCCGTTGTTTCCTAATGAAAAGTCTGAGTACCAAGTACATTATTTCAGAAAAGACTATGGGCAGCAAAGCAGTTAGTAGAAAAATCTTAAATTTTTCACTTTATTATGATATGCAATGCATGAATTTTTCTGCCAGCATAGAATTTTTTTTTTTTTGTAAATTAAAGCACACTCATATTTTCATCTGGATGTTTGTCCATTCTTTTCCTTGAACTACTCTTAGATATTGTGTACATCCACTCATTCTACCATAGCCTTGTTCCAACTTTTAGAAAGGTAGCAGGGAACCTTGATATGTATCACCTCAGGGCACATTCAGAGTTAAGACAAAATATGAGTGGCAAATACCATGTGAACAATATGCTATCAGATTACATTAACATGAAAGTGTCTGCCAATACTGGGCTCTCTCCCCAGGCGTTAACGTGTTTGGCTATGTCAGTGGAGGCCCTTTCTGCTGACACGTTCTTTCTTTTTTCTTTCAATTACAGCAGCTCAAAATTCTCAAGATTGTCAAATTACCTTTAAAAGATTTCCTCCACTGCTCACAAGGAAGCTTCTCTCCCTAACCATTCAATGTACATCAAATAAGGAGGGACGGACAGGAGGACAAGCATGAGGCATTTATTGAAATACCAATTCTATTTAAGAATTCAGCTAAAATTTATTCTATATTCAATCAGGTATAAATAGGAAAGATTCATGGCAGCTTTTCCTTTTTCTTTACTAGTATAAAGATGAAGATACAGAGATAGTGGATGGCTATGCTCCACTATTCTTACTGTGGATAAAACACTTTACACAGTAACAGTCTATAAGCTCACCCAACGTGGGGCTACCAATGCTAGCTCTGCCTCTAAGCTTTATGACTGAGGTAATTGGAAGCTCTAAAGGTATAAACTTCTATGGTTTACAAAGAAAGTTACTCTCTTTTCAGTTTAAACACTAAGGCCTTTGAAATAGTTTCGAAATAGTTGTTTGATTACACTGCAATTCTTTTTGCTGAGTTATGTAATTAAGTATTCTCTCTGTCTGTCTGTGTATGTGTGTGTGTAATATCAGACACACAAAGACCTCATCTATATTCATATGCATAAAAATTTATACATTTCACGTGGAAATTGCCAATAAAATGTTGATAAATGTGGCACTTCTCACCAGTTTCAACTAATAAAAATAAATTCTAATGCTGAAAAAAGTATATTATTTGAAAGCTTAATAATTCTAATCTAATTGGACAATTTTAACTTCCACCTTGCACATAGGCCATAAAAGTTAACAAAAACAATAGGAAAACATTGTTTTGACAGCTGCCATTATGAAATAAGTGTTCTTCTATTTTTGCGCCACAGATAACAATTGCCTATCTGAATAAGTGATTAGGGTGAAGTATCAAGACATCAAAGCTTCTCTGTGTGCCAAGATAAATTTAGTGGTTATTTCATTTCTCTTAGAAACTTACCTTTAATTAAAGGGACTATTCTAAATAGCTAAAGAAATTCAATTCCTTGATTCCAATTTTTATTTACCAGCCAAAGGAACTGTTGAATAAGTTAACATATATGTAGTGAAAGCCCTTCCTTCTCTCGACGCACATGTACAGTATATTAGGGGTACTACTGTAAAGATCATCCACCTTTTGCTTTGAGGTAGCCATCTCATCATGGGCTCTCTTTTCAAATATAATTCTTTATAGGAAATTAGGGAACCTCATAAAATTCCACCTCATTCATAATAACTAGTTTTTCCACCTTCATATTTGAGCCTACCAAACAAATAAATATGTGAAAATATACACGTGTATTCTTAGGTCAGGGGAAATTGGGAAAAGAGTGATACTAACATAATGAAAGCTATGGCTGTGAGAAAGATAATGTGAATAAAGTGTCTACAAACACACAGCTGTGGTGGCAGAAGGGAGAAAATCTACGACTGAGGGAGTTAAGTTCAGCTTCTAAGAAAAAGACCAATACAAGCCTCTGAGGAGAGTGTGGCCAGGGGAGGAGGGGAGTGTTGAGGTGGTGACTGCCAATGAGGTCAGACTGGAAGATTTCTTTCTAACATGGACGTCGTGAGTGAAGGGTTGGAAAAGGACATAGTATGTTGCTAGAATTATAAACTGATATGTTATTTTAGAGAGCACATTGATAAGACTTACTATATAAAATTTCTACAAGCTAGTAGATTAAGGAATCTAGAATTCAAAAATACACAATTAATCAAAGGTACAGAATATATGTACCTTTGCAGTACATTCACCACACACTGTTCAAGATAGAAAATAACAGAGAAAGCCTAATTGATGATCAATAGTGAAATACCTAAAGGTGTACTATTCATACTTTAGATGAAATGTCAGGTAGTTCTCAAAAATACACATTAAGAGATCTCTGGATTTAGAGATATAGAGGAATATCAAGCATATTATTGAATAAAAAAATCAGTTGTAGGTCTGGTGCACCAGCTCACGCCTATAATCCTAACACTCTGGGAGGCCGAGGTGCATGGATTGCTTGAGCTCAGGAGTTTGAGACCCTGTCTCTACTAAAATTAGAAAAATTAGTCAGGCATTGTGGTGGGTTCCTGTTATTCCCAGCTACTTGGGAGGCTGAGGCAAGAGGATCTTCTGATCTCAAGAGTTTGAGGTTACTGTAAAAAAGAAATTATATCAGTTGCAGAATAATATGTATATAAGAATATCTATTTCTTATATGTATATAAAAATATATATTTATATATAATAATCTAAAATATCAGGGATGTCTCGAAAGTATCCAATATAATATGAAAAATGGAGACATATGTGGCTAGACACTTCCCAGACCGCCACTGTATATTCAAATATGGAAGTCTAAGTTTGTGTGTGCATAAACAAAAACAAGGACACAAACACCTTTAATAGTGATTATGTTATAGAATGCTATTTTGAGGGAAGTATTTTTAATAACAAAATTAATACTATTTGGTTATAAAAGCAATAACCGTGGAAAGAAAACAATTGATTTTAAGATTATAATAACGCAAATTTGGAGCTTTACTCGATATCAAAGATGTTTGGAAGGGTAAATACGTCTCTCAGACTAATATCACTTCTTTGGCAGGGCTTACAGACCGAAAGATGTTTTAAAAGAACCTGGATAGAAGGTACATGAATAATGTTAATTTTCCTCCTAGTACTTTAAATTAATAGAAGTGCTTTTTAAACTCATAGGTATGTCATAAACCTACCAGCAAACTGTTCAATAATAATGGAACTGTGAAAATCAATATCTATATTCTTTACATTCTTGTGGTAAAGAGAACCACTGAGTGTGATAAATTTCCTATTGCTTCCTTTAGTGTGTTTAAATATTGGGCCTGTGGACAGGATTAGGCAGAATCTCAAGCTGTCCCCTTGGGTAGAGGGCTGTGGCATCATAGCTCACAGCGACCTCAAACTCGGGCTCATGTAATCCTCTTGTGTCAGTTTTTCTATTTTTAGTAGAGACAGGGTCTTGCTTTTGCTAAGGCTGGTCTTGAACTCATGAACTCAAGTAATCCACCCACCTTGGCCTTCCAGAGCACTAGGATTACAGACATGGGCTACCATTCCTGGCCCTGATAAGGACTTTTATTTTACATGAGAACTCCTTTCCTTTGTTTTTAAATTTTTGCAGAATAATAAAAAATATCACCGGCTTAAAATAGTCAAAAAGCGTCATTGGGATTAATTTTCTGAAAATCTTACAGATGAAGGAAACCCATCAAAAGTTTTCCTAAATATAAGTCAAAATAAGGCAATAAGTGAGTTTGAAAACTCAACTTTTAGTCCCCTGTAAAAGATTTTCCACAAATGCCCAGAAGCAGGGCCCATTTGAAGGAGCCTGGTGGATGCTTTGCCCAGACTGTAGTGCCCACGTTGGTTTGGGTGAAGAATGAACAGTGTGGGAAAAACCAGAGGAAGCCTCCCTGGCACCTGCTCCCATTATGTGGACTCCAGACGACCTGATAAGTGACTGACTTCCATGAATAATGATTCTCTGCATATATCTCAAAGATTATCTTCAACCAGTTTACTATTATGTACATTATTTTTGTACCTTATTTAATGTCTCAGGTGCAGTCCATCCAATAACTCCTTTCTTAAGCCTTCGTAGGAACTGTGGGCTGAGTTCTCCCTGTGGGTAAGGTAGAGGTCTAAGTGTGCTCTCCGTGAGCTGCTCTCATCCTTCCTGTTTTCCTCTCCTGGTCTCATTTTCCTTTCCTGCTCTCCAGTGGTTTCTGCTGTGTTTTTCAAGCTTCTGTTTTAATGTGTGTGAAGAAGAGCCCTGGCTTACACACAAGTATGGGAATTTGCATGAGCCAAAACCTGACTCTATCAATACATTTGTTGATGAGAATTTAGAATGGGAAAAGGTAAGAACTCCACAGGGGTAGTGCTAATTGATTTTCTTTATAAACACATAAGTAATTATACAAGTGACCATCTGCTTTATCTGCATGAAGTTAATGAATACACAAAAAGAATCAAATTTAGGGCTTACTTAACTCTTAAATCCAACTGCCCATATAGTCACTTAGATCTGTCATAAGCCAAAGGAAAAGTATTCTGGTCTACAGGAAAACAAGACAAACTAAAATACGTAGGACCCTTTGTGTCTCTCAATGAGAAACAGTGAAAATAGTATTATATTGGTTGCAATATTGAAAAGCACAGACCCAAAAACTAATATGTGGCATTATTTTCAAACATGACTCTGCTATTTTTTAGCCAGATTGGGCCTATAAAATATAGAAAATAGTTAAAGTCAACATTACTGTGGCAATTTAGCAATTCTCCTTTTAAAAATGTGTTCATTTTGTTTGGCTCAGCATTACAGAAGCACACACAGCTATTTCTTGCAGATAGTCATTAGGAATAGAAGAGCATAGCAGAAATTAATTCAAAGATTCACTGCTATAAAATACTATTCCTAGACTCCAATATTAAAAAGCAGGTATTTTCTATTATTTTTTACTTCAATGAATAAACAAAGATTTTATATGTATATATGTAAATATTATAGATACAGTTATATAATAGAAAACCAAAGACTCAGAGGCATAGCGTTTAATTCACCTGTTCAAGGTGGAACACTCAATGTGTAAGATTCCAGATCCACTCCTGAGGTTTCTTCATGCAAAAAACATACTTACTTGTATTTGTACATGGAATATTTATAATTTTGATAAGTGATGTCTCTGAAACTCTTACAAAAGTCCATTAGTCACTAATTAATCCCAGAAATAATGACTAATTTGTCTTTGGTGGCATGTCTTATGCCAGCTGCTGGACATACTGCAAAGACCAAGAGGGGCCATTCTCATGACACTTAGAATTGAGTACATAAGTCAGAATTTCTGTGTGCAATTATGAATACTGCAAAGTGTCCTATAAAACCAGAGACAAGAGAATATATAATTGGGAGCTTTGTTGGGCAGTAAATGCCCTAGGGAAAGGTACCCCAAGGAAACGGCATTTGAGCTAATAATTGAAGGATGGCCAAGAGTTCAGGGAAGAAACCCAGGACCAAAGTTTAAGCTAATGGCTAAAGCATTAGATACTCTTAATTCTATCCTACTATAGAATTTTATTTTTAGAAACACAAAGATATCTCCTAATGTAGAAGGAAACATTGAAATCATTGAAATTCAAGTCATTATCACACAAGAAAATAATTTTTTCAAGAATATGACATAGTGGAGGATGCCAATTTATAATCCACTTAAACACAAATATTTAAATTAAATTACCCTTTCCCTTCAAAGAAAATACAAAACAAAATAAAAATGCAACATCAGATATTATATAGAATATATGGAGTACCAGATTTAAGTCTGCAGAGGATTGAGAATTAAGAACCTCCTCCCCCAGTTTGCCCCATCCTGTCTGTTGCTCTTATTTCTCAACAGTTCCCTAAAATGTCATAAATTCTAGGCAAAATCTTCTCTAGTCTCCTCCCTAAACACCGTTGACTCTTCCATCTTTATGTATGCTATGCTCTTCCTTCTACCAACGTATTTCCTACTCTGTAAGATCAATCTCTTTGGTGAGTTTTCCTTACCCTCCAACCAGATGACTCTAGTACTGGAGACACATGTCTATAGTGACACATAGTTACATTCTGGCTTGAAATATATTGTTCCATGTATGTGGCAGTCAGATTCCCCTACTAGATTGGAAGCTTCTATAGTAAGAGAACTGTTTCTTCTTCATCTTTTTATGCCTCACAAATTCTGTGTTTTATTTAGTGTTTAGAATCAAAATGGATTAAATTGGATTGAACTGAATTAGTAGGCAGCCTGCCAAACAGTCCGTTGGTCTAACTCAAATTTAAGATATCGCGGCCAGTGTTTCTCTCTGAAACCACTTAAGCAAAAAGTCATAGTATGAATTTCAATCTCAGCTTTTCCTTTAAAATTTGGAATATTTTACATAATCTTATTCAAGAAATACCATGTTTCACTTCAGTAAATTTTCAAGTAATTCCAATCTTGTCTTGAGAGTTAGTGAGCCATGAAGCAAAGCTCATTGTGTGGGAAAAAAACATCGTTCATTTAATCTTTCCCTCCCCAAATGTATCTTATGCCACGCACGCAGAGCAGTAACCGTCCTAAGTGGGTAGAGACGTAATAGCGAACAAGACAGAATCTTTCTCTCCTATATGAAGCTTAGAGACTAGAGGCAATCAGAGAAGAGGTCATACATTGAAATACTTACAAATAACCGTAAGTGATACGAAAGAAAAAATGAGAGGCTGGCACAAAGAGGAGTAGGCAGAGAAACTTTAGATAGAAGGTTGGAAAACATCCTTCTGTGGTGGGAAAATTTAAACAGAGAGATGAAGAATTATGTTATTTGAGGACAGCAGGATAATCTAGTGGCATATTGAAGAGTGGATCAAATTGTTTACAAACTTCAGAAAACTATTAGTGGAGAAGGAAAAAACAGAGATACAGAAAAGAGAAAAATGTAATGAGAATAAGTAAAAGAATTAACAAAAGCTACTGAAACTCCAGGAGTTACAATGGAAGCATGACTGTTTAATTAGTCCATATCAATGTTTGGGCCTGACAGATAATCCAGCTAAATACATCCTTCGTCTTATGGTATGAGAATACTTTGTATCTCAGGGGCCTTTAAGAACAACCCATGTTTGCACGATTGCATTGGAACCTAAGAGCAACCATTACTGTTCTCCAGCTGTGAACCCCACTGACCCTTTACTCACATCAGCATCATGCCCACGTCTGTGGAGCACCGAATCTGTCACCTCACGTGCTGTATCCACCAATAGTTTGCTGAAAATGATGACTCCTGACACTGAAGAGCATCTGTGAGAGTTTCGTGTGAGTGCCCCTTGCGGTAGAACATTTCTCTGTTTTTTCAGATGTGTTCACGATAAAGGAAAACAGTTTTTTGTGGTTTTTACCTCCAATAAGTAAACATTATTTGGACTTTTTCATTTTTTTGTTTTAAATTTTATAGAAACTAACTCCCCTTCCTCAGTCATATGCAACAGTTCTGATGGAAAACAAATAGTGTACAGGGATTTTAAAGGCAAATTAAAATTTCTCTAGGTGCTAAGGAGACCAGAGAAAATAATTGTGTTCTAAGTATGTAGTGAGTCACATAACACACCCATCACACTAATTTATATGAACTTCATCACTAAAATCTGGAAAGGGTACGGGTGGTAGAAATGAAAGGATAGAAGTGTATTAGTTAGGGTGACGCAGCCCTTGAAGATGGGTAAATGTGCTACGATGACATTCAAGTTTTATTCTGGGCAGTTACATGATTCAGTAGAAAACAAAGATAATCACAAACAAAAGCCAAAGGAGACAAACAATAACCCTTTCCATATATATCAGAAAACACTGATATAATAAAGTTTAAGAATTATTTTATTGAACATTCCATACACCTTATGACCATTTCTGTGGGCAAAAGCATGAGAATATTAGAATCAGGAATTGTTTGATTTTACAAAAATTAATATTATGAAAATTTAGGTCTCTCCTTTTTATGTTTTCCCTCCTTCCTCTCCCATACATCTCTTCCCTAACTGTGATAATTTCAGCCTGAGTGATACACATATTTTGTATTTAGTATTCTTTATTGCAATAAATATTTTTGTTTATACTGTGTTACCTTTTCACCCAAATTATGTGCTAAATGCTTTTGCAATGGGAAAAACAGATAACTCAGCACTTTTATATCCCTCACAAAGAAAGAAAATTGCATGTTTTACTTTTATGATTTCTTATTGCTTTTTAAATTCTGTCATCTAATGGGACTAATGTTCATGGCTCAGGAGTATATTTACCATAAATAGCCTTAGCGGTTATCAAACATCGCTGCTTCATTTTGGCGTTTAACCAACCTCAACCACTATTTATTGCCTCATATACTTCTCTACTGGGAACATTACACCTTAATTACCCCAATCCCTATTTCTAGGCCTGATTTAGAAAGCTTGAATGGGAATAACCGTGTCTTGTTTCACTTATGTAAGAACATAGAACCTGTGCCCAAACGATCAGAGATCAGGGTCGTGAAATCAGCAGAGTGTGTTTCAGTGACCTAAAAAAAAAATCCAAATTTTATGGCAACAGAAATGCAAATTCTCTTATATGCAAGAAAAGAGGGGCAAGGATGAGGCTGTCAAATATTTCTTCCAAATCCTCACATTCACACTGAAGTCTAATGATATTGAATGCTGCTGAGAATGACAGAAAACAGAGATGATTTGGGAAAGTGTTGATTACTTTTAAGTAAATGAACACAACTGGGATCTTGCACTTTAATAATCTACCTGCGTTTCACCCCAGTAGATCTCCACACTGCTTTTTCCAAGGCTTTTCCATAAAAGTAATAATTGGTAAGGGCATGATACTTTTCGGGTTGTGGGGTATTATCTCACAAACACCAAATTAGAAACTAGAATGTGAAGTTATTAAGTGGATTAAGTTTGCATCTCTCAACTTACACTATTTGCGACTTTTGTTTTCTCAGTCTTTTAAGATTCAGCTCAAATAGCTTTCTCTCTTAGAATTTTAACCTGTCCTCTACCACACAGATGAAGAGGTCTTCCTTGGAACACCATGTGTCAGTTCAACTATTTGCAGTACGGAGAATGGTTGAACCCTTCCTTGAACTCTTTCTACAAGGCAATACACATACCTTGGTGTCTTTATGTTTAGTAAAGCAGCATTCAATGCATGTTTGCTGAATGAAAAGGACGCTTGCCCAATCTACCAATAAAGCAACTCAAAGTGCTTAACATGCAGAAATAAGGATTAAAATGTAATTCTGCTTTTACTGTCTGCACTACTAAGTCCCCTTATTAATAAAATTTAGAAATAATGTCTCTGATTTTGTTAAGATGTTTAAAATATTTGAAACTACCTTCTTCACCCTCAGCAACCCTAACTGGCTAACTGTCCAGCATCATAGATAAAGAAAAGATTTGTGAATAATGTGGCCTGCTGGGATTTTCACTTAAAGTGGGATATACTATAATAAAACTTCCTCCTTGTTTTTCAGCTGTCTCTGTGCTAATCTCACACTCAGCATGTCATCTGCTCTGCTCTGGACTCTCTCTTATTCCCTCCATTGATCTAGAGGGTATCCCGCTGCTTTTCCCAGCTTTGTTGAGAAATACCTTAGAGCATTTTACTCCGATTTCTCTCCAGTGCCTGGCACAATGCTTTGCATATAGTTGGTGCTCGATATATCTTTGTTTAAATATAAACTATTTGAGAATAAACATCTCACATATTGAACTCACTCCCATCTCCTCTGCCATACAACCTCTTTGTCACGAGCAGTTTTAATACACCATATACAAAGATTAAGAATATCAGAACCCTATCTTCCAGTTCACATGCTTGTTATTTTCTAAATGAGAGACTTTAAGAAAGTTACTTCACCACTACGTACCATAAATTCTTCAGTTGTAAAAGAGGGAAAATAGCAAGGCCCGATTTACAGAGTTTGTGCAAGCATTATCTACATCTGAAGTATGGATTTACCAGCTGTTTGTTCTCACTTCTCTGAATGGCAATATGCACAGCTTTAAAATGGGGTTATTGATACTAGAATTTATAGCGACAGAACATATATGAGGTTGCCTAAGATGGGGATGGGAATAAAAACTGACTATAAATAGACATGAAGTTTCTTTTGGGAATGATGAAAATGCCTTAAAATTAGATTTTGGGGGTGGTTACACCACTCTGTAAATATACCAGAAAGTGACAATTGCACTCTGAACTATAATAAAGCTGTTAATTTAAAAATAATATGAAAATAATAATAACAATAATAATACCAGATTCAAATCAGTTCTATGAGAGCTCAAAGTCCATATCTTTTCCTTGGTCCACATCACCTCACACTACAAAAATAAAGAGACATTTATGTTTCAGTGATGCTACTAAATTACAGAACAGTTTTCTGGGCAAGCATATAACATAGATGGTATGGAGAGAATCTATGATGTTAAAACCCTTATGGTATCGTGCCTAAAGCCATTTTCAATGATAGTTTTAAGAGCTGTTAATGACAATTTGATTTAATAGTTGTCCTCTGCTATGGGTAAAGAAAGCTGTTGTCAAATCGTATACATGTATAGGTAGAAAATACATTCATCTTGCCCTGCCAGGAGGGGGCAGCTGCCCTTCTTCCTTTCACATCATAACTAGTTTTTATTCTTAAGCCAGAGTCTGGGCTGATAGTAATTGTTAGAGATCATTTCTTTCCATAGTTCATGGATAATATTTTAGAAGGAACACATCCCTTAGGAACTACAGGGAAAGCCTCTGAGATAAAAGTATTGGATCATTGTACCTTTTTCTTGAAATTATCAAGGTATTTCCTTATATATTAAGTCCACGGTTGAATGAAGTTTTATTTACATTGTGGAATACCTTACCCACATTTATTAAAAAGTGTTCAACTTATCACATTATGTTTTTGAAAATATTTATCCTTTCTTAGAAAAATTAAGGAGAAAGATAATTTAAAGAGGAGATGAAAACTCTAGTGCTTTGGCCAGAATAGAATTTCAGAATGCATTAAAAAGAATCCTTCTGTCTTTTTCTATTCAATATCTAAATTCAAATTCCTGAAGAAGTCATTTTCTACAAAGGACTTAACGAAGGAGAAATGATGGTTTGGTCGCTGTTTCCGACAGGAATAATATCTCTTTCTGTTTTTGATAGGAGATTCCATCCCATATCCTAAGTTTTGGCCCTCAGTGCAGCTCTGGCAGTTTTTAAGCCACATGCTTTTGTGAGTTGCTGGGTGTCAGAGGGGCTCCACCAGGGTTGTGTTGTCTCTGAAAAGGTTAAACGCAAGAACCTTAAAGGCTTTAAATGACAACGAAAATCTGTTATTAAGGAGCACTACATCTCCCAGCTCAGGAGAGTTTGCCTCTGTTCATCCTCCCTCTTACTTTGAAAGTTAGAAAATCCATAAGAGGCGGATGGATATGTCAAAGATTTTTAAGACCTGGTATAGGTTGGGTTTATTTGTGGATCACTCTGGTTTATTTTTATTGTTTAACAAAGGAAAAATGGCAACATTGCTGTCCTATAGCTCACTGGGAGTGGTAGTACAGCTTTGAGTACACAACACATTCCAATGAATTGTCAGCCTTAGAAAATCTGTATTCATGAGTTTATGCCTTCAAAAATTCTCTGTTATAACATAGGGAATAAGAAGATATATTGGGAGGTGATCATTGTCCCTTTGGCAGTAATCAATCCCCCAATACATGTACAAGCATTTCTGAACATCTAAATTCAGTTTAAAATGAGGTAACAGGGTTAATAGAGAAATTAATTAGTCAATAAATATTTATTGAGTACCTATTCAAATAATCCCCTTTGAGAGACATAAAGCGTAAAAAAAAATGACAGGAGAGGAGCCTGAGCGCAACTGCAATTAGAGTTCCCGGATGAATAGGGAGGTTCTGCCCCAGAGTGAGCTTCTAAGGGAACAAGAGTGAAGTTAGAACTTGAGGTGGAAGAGGATTTCAATAAATGAAAGAAGCACTATTATCTAAGGGAAGTAACAGCATGACACAGATAGAGAAAGAAATTAGTTTCTTTCCAGGAGGAATAATTATTCATTCTTCTTACAGATTCAATGCATATTTTCCAAGAATTATTTTAATTTTTAGATTTGACTTTGGAAAAAAAAATGAGTCAAAAAATAGCTCAGACTAAAGAGCAAAGCAATAGTGAAAGTCCTGGTGTGGGTAAATGCACCTTTGAAAACCATTAATATTTCCATTTAATTTTTGGAATCAAAGAATGCCATCAAGTGAGGAGTTGAGTAAAACTCATTTTCTTTCCCTCCTACTCACAAAATGTGGATGTACAATTAATAGGAGACCCATCAATTCTCTTCCTGAATTTGCTCTTATAAAGAATTTGTTAAAATTGCAGTGAACAATTTTTTCTAGGGAGGATAATAAAGTATTAGGCTTACAATAAGTATTTGCTCCATTTAATGCCCACCAAATAATATGACACAAGGTAGTGTTTGGCAAGCAAGAGAAGAAATATAGATGAACCTGCAAGTTTAGAAAAAATGTGAAATATTAGCAAAATGCATAAGAAACATTATTCATGTCATGCATAACATTTTAGGGTTCTCTTTGTGATGTATTTTGCATTAACATAATCACATTTAAATGACTTGTTAGGATAGGAATCAAAATTTAAACAATTCAGGAGTTCAGCATTGACAATATATCTTCTCCAGTATTTGCTTGAACTATGAGGGCCAGAGATAATGAGTCCTATGCATTTGATGATAATTAGACTTCAGAATATAAACACCTACAAAACTAATTTCGTTTAGGCTAATAGCTACAACCCCTACAATCACTTAGGTTAATAAATGTGTGGGGGCACATACTGGTAGTTCTGGAATTACTCCCTACTTTGACCAATGTCTGTGGTGATGAATGCCTCTTGCACAGTCACTGTTAAAGAGGAATACTTAATGAGTGGGCTGCTTTTATAGCTCTGAAGTTGGTCGTTAGAGGGAAGAATCTGCTGATTCTAACTTCAGAAGCTATCTTTAGCTATGTAAACTTCTAACCAGTTCCTTTACATCCTGACTATGACCTTGGGCACACTTCAGTGGCTCCAGAAACCTGGGTTAGTACCGTGTTCGCTACTATTTTAAATGTTTCCGGGTTCCCTGTGTTTCAGAAAACAAAAGGATGCTGAAAAAGATTGTCTAGAAATCAGGCTAGCCCCTGCTCATGGGCCATCACTTCTCTGACCTCTAAAAGTTGCAGCACAAAGTAGTGAGCTATTGGAGGCAGGAGTATGACCAAGAAAATAGATCTGCAAGGCCTTTGCTGACCATTGCCTGTTCGCACCCACCATGAAGCCTGCCAATCACAAAATATTTCATGAGCCGAACCTATTCATTTCTTTAAAAATGATGAATGGGTTTACTTCACCCAGAAGATGAAAGCTGGGGAGAAATTTTGACATCTATGTCTGCTAGATGGAGCAGAAAAAATTAATGTGGCTTGATGGCAGTGCAATCTATCAGAGATGACGCAGCCTGTGGGCCCCAGTGAACTAAGAGATAACAATTACTCTATTGAAATTTTGAAAACTAAACTTGAAGGTACCTAAAGAATTTATTGAAAGAAACAAACTTCTAGATTTATTAAAGCAGAAAATTTGGGATTTTAAAGATAGTAAGACATTATTTATCAAAATTGTTTATGTGCTTTGACAATCTTTACAAGCATATGAAACACAAGTATAATTTAAAAGTATCATATGCCCATATACTTTCAACATAAGCCTTCTATTATTAAACAATTATTGGGAACTGCTCAATTTTTTCAAAGCAAGTTCTGCTGGCCTAAAAGCATTATGTTCAACAAATATTGGAAAGTATTAGTTCTGTCTAATATGCAGAAGCATTACCTGAAAAAAAGCAGGATTTAAAACAATACAAACATTAATACTCACTATTCCTCTCACAAATTCCATTTATCAAGTGTCCATATGTATTTAGTTGTTACAGTATTTCTGTCCTCATTTCCTACATGACAATAGATCAGAAAATTGAGTATGAAATTGTTTTCCCCCATTTATCAGTATAAAATTCATTAAGAGTAATTAATTGCCATGAATTTGCAATTAATAGATTTGTGCTCTTCACCTTAATCATTTTCTAGACAGATAGGAGTGATCTAAAAGCCAGTAAAGGCAGAAAGAAAGAGTTATCAAAAAACTGGATAATAGCTTTTACATTGAAGCTACTCTTAGAATTTAAATGCTTAACATTTGGGAAAAACTAATGAGTAACACTGAAACTATTGTGCACAATTAGTATCAAGCCTTGGCAGGAACAAGTGTCTGCCTCTACTCTCTACCTGGCTTAACAATGAATTACCAGACTTTTAAGTTATAACAGATCTTTTCTAATTCACAAATTATTATAAACTAAGCTAACGTATAGAATGCAACAAAAATGTATTTCCTTTACTTTTAATTTCTTTAAAACAAATTTCGTTTCTTTACCTTTAATCTCTTTTAAACACTTACTAATAACTACTTATTCAAAACTTAACCTTTAAGTAAATCAGCATTTCTAGATAACATAAATAGATATTAACAGTTAAGTTCTCTAAAATAAAGAAAATACTGTTAAAATTTCAAGGATTTCAGTTAATCATAATAACAAGGTAAGAATCATTATAGCAAAGCAAATGAGTTACAGAACAAAAAACAAGATCTGGGCTTTACTTTTGTTTTGGTCTATAGGTACTTTCTAGAATACATACATATAAGTATCTTTTAAATTACTTATGGACCTTAAGGTATGATTAAGATTTTTATATACAATGACAATACTTTTACCCCATGCTTTTCAAGTATCATTAAATAATGCACTTCTTTCAAATTTTAGAAAGATTTTGGCAAGAATGCTTTGAATAAAAATGATTTCTTTCTTAACCTCTATAATATCTAAATTATTAGAAACTAAAATTTTAAACAAATTGATTAAATGGAATTTTATTTTAGTATAAAGCTCTTAATAATATTGATTGTTATTTTATACATTTCATCTAATCTCACTAGCGGTCCACCTCTCTGTACTCTGTGTTTCAAGATTATAGTAATATTAGACAATGATTAATATTGGAACTGTCCTGTTTCCCACCCAAACACCAAAATGGCTTTTATCAGAGTGAGAAAATTTAAGTATGGTGCTCTATCTTCACTTTTCTCTGACTGGCAACACTGTGATTTCATTCATGTGTGAAATATTTTTAAATCTAATTATTCTTACAACCAGTTAGGAGAAAGGATCATTATTCCAGCTCATTAGCTGTTTAATTGGAAGGCATAACAGTGAATCTGTGTTTTGACTCTCTAATTTGAATATCCAACACTGCCAGGAAAGGGGGAATGTATAGTATCACAACTCTAAGAATGATGAACAGAATCCGTACGGATTCTAGAAATCTTCTAGACATGGTAGTCTAGAAATATTTTGTGCAATATTTGACTTCTCTAGTTGAGGCCTGATATCACAAATTACATGCTTCTTACTTTTTAACAACTGCTAAAGAAATGCAATGCGTCCATGCACACATGCATGAACATAAAAAACGTTTTTGTTTTCAGATCAAGGAATGACTTGAAATGATTGATGAAATAAACAGCATTTTTTAAAGTATTTGCAAAGAGAGAATAAAGGTTGATATAAAATCATAATTGCTTCATTATTCAGTTTAAAGTATTTGCAAAGAGAATAAAGGTTGATATAAAATCATAATTGCTTCATTATTCAGTTATAATGTGTGTTTGTATATATATGTCTATATCTATACATACAATATATGTGTGTGTGTCCACAAATCTAGGGAGAAACTTCAACCAGTGACAGAACACATGGCACAGAGTTGGGCTGTGTAATAAGGTAGAGAAGAGTGAACAATTAAACCAAACATAAATAATGAATGTGTGTCACAGAACTAGCAGAAGAACAACCCTAAAATATGTAAACAGTAGGATATTAGTTTAAGACTGTAAGTCTGTAGTAGAAATTCATTAAAAATTTGGCTTTTCATCATAAAACTATGCCTTTAAGTCAGTCATTGTTAACGACATGGAATTAGTTTCCTATCAGTGCCAGATGTAACCATCACAAATTTAGTGACTTAAACACAAATGCATCATCTTACAGTTCTGAAGACCAGAAATCTGATATGGATATCACTGGGCTATGATCAAGGGATCAGCAGGGTTGCTTTACAGAGGCTCTAGGGGACAACATATTTCTTTACCTCCAGCTTTTAGAGGTTGCTCACTCACCTTTTTTCATGGCACATCCTCTCTACCTCCAAAACCAGGAATGGCTAGTTGACTCCTTCCCACATAGCATCATTCTGACATCTTCCACAGACAGTCACACTACCCTCTGATTCTCTTCTTGTGTCTCTCTCTTTGTTTTTAGGCACACTTATATTACACTCAGCCCACCTAACAATTCAGGAAATTTCTCCATGTTAAGTCTCTGTAGGGCACTAATCTGCCCATCACATTTAACCATTGTGTCTCCAAAGATTTATATTCATCATAAAAGAAAAACAGATTTACCCAATCCTAAAGTTGTCCAAATTTTTGATCCATTAGAGCATTAACTCAAAGTTTGAAATCTTATCTAAAACTCAAAAGTCCCAGAACTCAATGAAATCATTGAAAAGTTCCATTAAAAATCATCTAAATTAGGTATAAGAGTCTGGATATAATGTATTTTGGATCAAATTTCTCTCCATCTGAAGGTTCATGAAACTCAAAACAGTTGTTGGCTTCAAAACCATAATGGTACTATAGACAAAGAATAACAATTATAGATGTTCTGGTCCTAAAACAGGTAAGCAAGGGAGGACACAGAAAGAGTCTGCCAGTACCAAACAATTTCAAAGCCTATCCATGCAAATTCCAGAAAGAAGGGAAGAGTAAATTCTATGTGCTTTTAAGGCTTGGGAATAATACTCTTTGGCTTACAGCTCTTCCCTCAGAGTCACCCTTTCCTTTCCACGGAGGGTCGCCTGTGTGTGCAGCTGAGCACTTTTTTTTTTTTTTCCTGAGAAGAGGGCAAGCTGGGGACTTTTATCTCCCTGGTTCCTACATTATCACTTTTTCATTTGCTACTATTTCTGCCTTCTCCAGTTCAAGCTGGCAGATTCTGTGCTGGCATACATTTCACAAGTACCTTAAGGGTCTCCCAAGATGTCCTGAAATTTCCTCTATTAGACCAGACATTACTCCATAGATTTTTTTTCTATATAATACCATTTCTATTTTTGCCTTCTCTAGGATGGCTAATGTGATCTATGAGTTATACCATAAACTCCTCAAAGAGCCATTTGTATAACTGAGTACTCTGGCCTTTTAATACTTCTAATGTTCTAAAGGTTTGTCCAGATACATTATGTGTTTTTTCCTCTAAAGACCAGGCTTTTCTTTTAATGAATCTCTTAACTTTACCTCCTTTGCCATTTGGGTAGGCTGAGAATTAGCAAAACCATTAACTCCTCTTTTAACATTTCCTTCATTAGTTTATGTCTCTCCTCTCATATTTGGCATAAGCAGCAAGAGGTAAACAAAGCTACACCTTCAACAGTTTTCTTAGAATTCTTTCCCCATAAACCTCCAAATGATGACTTACACGTTCTGCTTTCCACATGGAAGCACACGAATCCTCTAAGTCTCGGTCATTATATTAATGGATCAAGAATTCCCTTTGCAATAACACATTCTTCATTCCTTATGCTACTCTGTAAGCAGTGCCTTGAATGTCCGTATTTCTCCTAACAGAC
Source organism: Perodicticus potto (assembly GCA_963574655.1). Classification (NCBI taxonomy): domain Eukaryota; kingdom Metazoa; phylum Chordata; class Mammalia; order Primates; family Lorisidae; genus Perodicticus; species Perodicticus potto. The sequence goes on from CAUYRH010077492.1 coordinate 49,614, forward strand.
CACTTGCAGGGACTTAGGTATTCTCTTACATGGGTGTGTTTCCTCTAAAATGCTCTTCACTTACTCCTAAGTCCTCACTGGCACAGTGATTAGCTGCCATATTTCTATTACCAGTCCATTCAAAGTGATCTAGTATTCTCTTGTTCTTTTCATTTTTTTAAATTTTTATCAAATCATAATTGTGTACATTGGTGCAATCATGGGGCACAATATGCTGACTTTATATACAATCTGAAATATTTTCTTTTTATTTATTTATTTATTTATTTATTTTTGCGGTTTTTGGCTGGGGCTGCATTTGAACCTGCCACCTCTGGCATATGGGGCCAGAGCCCTACTCCTTTGAGCCACAGGCACTGCCCCCGAAATATTTTCATTGAACTATTTAACATAGCCTACATGGCCTTTTAATCACTATATGAAGACATTTATAGTCTACCTTTAGTAATTTTCACTTGTACCCTTGTAAGATGCACCGTAAGTGTGATTGTAAACTACTTTTTAAG
>CAUYRH010077496.1:0-35213 GCA_963574655.1 Perodicticus potto
AATACTTCATGAGGAGGACCCCCAAAGCAATGGAAGCAGTATCAAAAATACACTACTGGGATCTGATGAAACTAAAAAGCTTCTGCACCGCCAAGAACACAGTAAATATCGCTAGCAGACAGCCCTCAGAATGGGAAAGAATATTTGCAAGTTATGCCTCCAACAAAATCTTAATAACCAGAATACACAGAAAACTCCAACGTATTTGCAAAAAAAATTGTGGGGTTTTTATGAAGAATTCTTGCCGCAACAGACGATTGACACAGAAATATCCAGATTATAAGATATATCACATATGGCATTTGAATTTTTATGTCGAAGCTAATGAAGAGTCACTGAATGACTTAGCAGGAGAATTTTTGAAGAGTTTCACAAAAAATTCTCCCAGTAGCAAGGTGACAGAAGAATCAGAGGGGGACCAGCCTGGAGTTGCAACTGTAGAAATGAAGAAGGAAAAAAGAAAAAAAAAACTGGATGTCAGAATCACTATTGGCTATCTTTGCTTAATAACAGAGAATTAGGAGTTTTGAAGAAATCTTCAGCTTTTAACAGGAAAAAATCAATTTTACAAATTACGTTCTGTAAGTGTGCTATGGATATCTTCCTCCACAAAATTCTAGAAGACTTAAAAAGAATTTAGCAAGATCATCTCCTACTTAATAACTGTACATACATTTTTAACAGGATTTATAAAATGGTAAAATCAGGGTTTATGACACAGAATATCTTAATTCAAGCTGAGGTCAGATGGCACGGAGAGATTTCAGTACATGAGAAAATAATTTCTAAGTTCCATTTCAGCTTTGTCTCTCTGGGGTTCCCCTGGGAAGGGGAAGTAGAGTGTTTGGAACTACGCTGCACTCACTTGCTCATGATGTCCTTCCTCGCGGCTGTCATCAAATTTAGAAGACACCTTTGTTCTCTGAAACAACCAAGAAATGAATCTGGGAACCAATCTCACAGCTTTGCTCACACAGACCCATGCAGAACACTATGTAATGGACAGACAGGTGAGATGCTAGTGTCCACGACTCACGGGGAACTCAGCCAGGGCCTGGGGGACTCCCAAGGTTCCTGGTGAACAGACCAGAATAGGAAATAGAACCAAGGTCTTCAACACATTTTTCCCCCACTAAGTATCTATGCCTGTCTCTTGCTTCAATAAACTAATCCACAACATTCTTTCAATTTTGGGAAATAATCATTTAGCCTTTACCGGCATGGCAATGAATGTTTTTTGAGCCTTTTCTATTTCCAGATTGCTCCCATTTCACTGTGCAATCCAGGCCAGGTCTCACTTTCATCACTTCAAGGTTTCCCCTTCTCCTGTGAGGTTTTGCCTGCTTTTCTGCCTCTCTAGCTTGTTCGAATGTGAATCGTCTCTTTCCAGCCAAGTCCCAAACCCAGTATGCAAAGTGAATTTCTACATGGAACACAAACTTCAGCCATCTGAGCGCCTTTAAAATTTCAGTATGCAATCAGCAATAATTTCCCCACACGTTTGGTCTATTTCAGTGCTTCCAAAATGATTACAATAAATCTGTGAATCATGTCTAGAACATCTTTTATTTTTTTGCCAGACCACAGTTTCTTTTATTGCTTTCAAAGTCTTAGATAATTTGCTGCTCACCCCCAAAGTAGGGGAGAAATATCAGAAAAGCTAATGACTATTAACATTTTACTAATTATTTTTCTCATCCCTTTTCAATAACTACATTTGCATATTAATTAGTTTGCAACTTTATTTAAAGTTAAAGCTTAGTATTGCCCCATTTTGAGATCTTTATTAAAATAACATGTATTAAGTATTTACCATGTGGCAGGGTCTGTGCCAAATGATTCACAGAAGTTGTTTCATTTAATTATCACAAATACCTTTTAAGGTAATTATCTTATTTTTCTAATTTTATAAAATTTAAGCTAATTATCATTCTAATTTTACAAATAGAGAAACTACAGCATAGAGTTTTTAATATCTGCTAATGTTCTTTAAAACATATTCTGTGGAAGAATTAACTAGTGTGCTTATTAAAATGCACACTCACATACCTTCACTCCAGATTTCTAAATTGAGAGGAAATATACAACACATTCAACTAGCACTCCCAGTGATTTGTCTGTTCTTCAGAACTATAAGAACTCTTTCCTCTTTTGTAACTACTGCTAGAGAACTTCATCTTGCTATAACCAGTAGCTTCTTTATATTATTCATTTCTTTTTAGTCATTTACTTTGGACTATGTGTAAGAGCCTTAGAGCAGCGGTTCTCAACTTGTGGGTCACGACCCACAGGAACTGTATTAAAGGGCCATGGCATTAGGAAGGTTGAGAACCACTGCCTTAGAGTACTTTAATTTTGTCCAGTTCGTAAGGACACCTCTTTGATTATTTTAATTAAAGTGGTTTAAACCAAAGTAGTGATCATGGAGACTTTCCCCTCCACCAATTTCGACCAGGCCTACATTTCTTAAGGGAGAAGTTATTTCTTTGGAGACTTAGCAGCATTTTTGTATAGAACCTATTACTTCAAGAATTTTATCTACTGTGTATCTACTTCTTTTGGTGTCAGTCTCTTCCACTAGTTTGGGAATACTCTAAATGCCTTTAGTAGGGGAATAAAGGCAGAGTATTCCTAATGCCATGACCGTTTAATACAGTTCTTGTGGGTTGTCACCCACAGGTTGAGAACCGCTGCCCTACAACTCCTAGCACACTTTTTTTTTCTTTTTGTAGAGACAGAGTCTCACTCTGTCACCCTCAGTAGAGTATCATGGAGTCACAGCTCACAGCAACTTCCAGCTCTTGGGCTTAGCCTATTCTCTTGCCTTAGCCTCCTGAGTAGCTGGGACTATGGGCGCCCACCACAATGCCCGGCTATTTTTTTGTTGCAGTTTGGCCAGGGCAGGGTTTGAACCCGCCACCCTCGGTATATGGGACCAGTGCCCTATTCGCTGAGCCACTGACACCACCCAGCTAGCACTGCACTTTTAAACACAGTAGTTATAATGTTGGCTTTTTAATTAGAATATTGATACAAAGAGGCATTGCCATTTCTGACACGATTTTGAGTATTCGGGGTGACCAAGTATTTCTTGTATACTGTTGACCCAGATTTATGAAATGTAAGGAAATGTATTCTCATTGACTAGAGCCTGGGGGGGGGTCAAACATCATATTTTCTTTATCAAAAGGCATATTAGGGAAATCTGACATAATAAACAAATTAAAGGTGATTCTGTTTCACATCATCTAAAAATAGACCAATGGATAGCTTGGAGGTAGAAGATGCAATTGTGTGATAAAAATAGGTATCATTTTCCATTTACAAGTATGTAGGAGTCATCATTAGAAGCCAACATTTTTTAGTATAATAGCCTGTATATATTGGTACCAATATTTGCCATACTGTCCACACATGGCAGAGGTGGAGCCTACAGACCAATGTTTGAAAGTGATTCTGTTTTATAACCCATCATCATCTGGAATGACAGCATTCAAATCTGGCACCCAACTAACGTAGATGTTCCAATGGATCAAATTCAGAATAACACCCAATATATCTTGTGAGAAAACTGAGGTACTGGTCACAGATCAATATGTAGACTGTTACTGGTTTGTTTCACTACTAGCACTTAGCTGGTCATTTGAATTTTTTTTTTCCTGTAGGGTTGGACACTTAATTCCAGATGACACAATTCAAGCCTTGCTGTGATAATGTGTCAACAACATTGACAACCAACTGAAAAGAAAGTTGCTCGTTGAATTCTGTGGTGCCTTTCTCCACTGGAGGCGCTCACCGTCAAGCTGCGGGCCACTGGCTATTACTAGGTTCAATGGAACACAGAACTTTTAATCACATTTCTTTCACCTTGATTGTTCATTTTGAGTCAGCTCTCATTTCACTGACATACTTCGTCAAGACATAGTCCTCCAATAATGCTGCTTTGTACAACCTTGTTTCCTTATAATGTTGCTTTGTTCAATCTTGTTTCCTTATAAGGGGGAAAAAAGAGGGAATTCCCTGCCCAGACCACAGTCTGTGTGGAGTTTGCATGTTCTTCCCATGCCCTTGTGGGTTTCCTCCCACCTCCCCGAAACACGTATGTGGGCTCCCTGGCGTGTCCACTCTGTGACTCAGTCTGAATGTGGGTGTGTGTGAGTGTGCCCTGACACAGGTCCTCATTCTAGCCAGGGATGGCTCCCACTTTTCTCCCTGATCTTTTAGGACAGGCTCCAGTCACCCATGACCCTGAAGTAAGCAGGTTGGAAAAAGAATGAATGAATGCATGAATTCAAATTATTGTAAAATAAAAATTTGTAAAATCTATGATAATCATGTAAATGCTTGACAGTAAACAATGCAACACAAAAGCCCTCAGCAAGCCTGGCGTATCCGCCATTGTTTATTTTGGAACTGCCCTGGGGTAGGTGGTGCCCCTTAACCATTTTTCCTTGCAGACGTTTATTCCCTGATGTAACCTACCCCTACTATGACTTCTGACACTCGTGCACTGAAAATGGGGTAAATAATTATCATACTTTCATTAACATTCCTTAAATGTATGCATAGTTCACATGGATCTCAGTGTTTCATATTAGAAGAGCTTGGGGTCCTTACTGAGAAGTTTGGTGATGTTTTTATGACCAGTAGGCTGCTGGAGGAAACATCTACTGTTCGCATCAATTAGCCTGTGGTAAAGTTGGTTGTTATATGTCCTTTCCCTTAAAGCTGTAGTTTTCAAGAACCTATCAACGACATTAAGTAAAAACTTAATACTTAGGTAATTTATTTTCTGAGCCCTTGCATGACTGGTTGTACTTGTACAGAGAAGTCTAAGATATCCTATAAGAACCAGATTCTTCCTTCTTCATATGTATTTCTTGGTAATGGTAGCATTATCTCTATAGTTTGTGATTTAAATATTTTCCTATTATATTACTAAGTGTGAATTTTTAGCCAATTTTATTAAAATTGTAAATCTTTATCCTATATTGTACATAAAATTTGATGAGCACTTCCAATATAGCCAATGTTTTGTCTAATATATGCAGGGTAACCATAAAGTTCATGTGCAATTACATTGATAAATATCAATTGCACATGAACTTAATGGCCAGCCTGTATTTACTTCATTCAAGAGTTTTTTCTTCAGGCTGATGTAAATCTTTATTCTAGATTTTGCATAAAATGGTAAATCTTTATCCTAGATTTTACATAAAACTTGATGAGCACTTCCGGTACGCATTTCAGATTTGTTTCATTTAACTATTTTTTGGTCAAGAAAAGTTTTCTTCCATTATGTCTTAATCATTGCCTCTGTCATGATTGTTCCTTTTCTTCTATCAGAAATACCATGAATCTCTAGAAAAGATTTTGTGTTCTTTTCCCTATACATCTGTCATCTTCTAGCTTTGCTATAGCTGATAAATATTCCTTCAGGAAACAGCATTCCTTTTATGATGCCAGTGTTTGAACTTTAGAAAAGTTGTAGCATAAGCATGCCAATTTCAAGAGTTATCAAAGTAACTAAAAAACTTGACATTTTTGAGCACATAAGCCAGTTTACTAAGAATTTAGTAACGCCAACAAATAGATTTACCTCTCAGTATGTTAAAGTTTCTATATTAAATGGTTTAATGTTGCTGTCGCTACTAATGACCACTTAGGTTATCAATACAGCAATTTTATACTTTGATGAAAATCTGTAATTTATGATCTAGCTACATTTGATACAATAATTTATTCTGTAGTAAGAGATATTTATCAAAGAGGGAACAATTTATTATATAGGTGGATTTTTAATTCCTGCTGAAAAATTCTAAGTAATAAATGTCCTTGAAAATATTGCCAGTCTTGATATATATAATTACAAGCTTGGCAGTAAAACAAATTAGCAGTATCTCGGTTCACATCTGTTAACAAGGAGTTTATAGTTCTCGATTTATTTTGCTTTCAAAAAAGGAATCTCTCACGAGAGACTATATTTGTATCCCTATAATTCTTAGTTGTGATCATTTTCTCTGGCCTCAGAGCTACATAGTAAGTAGTTTTGAGACACTCTTTAGAACTTAAGACCAAAGCAGATAATCAATAAAATATTCAAATGATAATGTAAGGTCCTAGATTTTGACTAGAATGAAATTATATTCTTCTACCTTATTAACTCAGACAAACAGGAAAATAGATGGTAATAAAGTAAGGCATTTAAGGTAACATTTTGTGATAGTCTGTTCTTGGTGAGCTAGGGCAGCATTTTTGGAAATTCACTTTGTAAAAAATAAAAACATCTAGTTTGAGAGACAATAATGGATACACTATAAAACAAGCAACGCAAATTTTAGGGTTTGGTAAGAATATTTAAGAAACACTATATGTTGGGTGGCATCTGTGGCTCAAAGGGGTAGGGCATCGGCCCCATATGCTGGAGGTGGCGAGTTCAAACCCAGCCCCGGCCAAAAACTGCAAAAAAGAAGAAACACTATATGTTGTATCTCATCCTCAGAGATATTTTTATTATTTAAAAAATATATTACATCACTAAAGGCTCTAAAAAAACACTAAGCAAAAGAGTATCACAGGAGGCTGACTTTGTAGCCATTGCTGAGGTTGTATCAACAGCTAACTAGAAAGAGTGAAGTATTCAGATTTGCCCTCTATGGTTCACCAAAGTCCTTAGTGCCAATTTTCAGAGAAACTTAATTCTTTCTCCACCTCCTCATCCTACACTGTCCTCCAATTAACTTCAAAAAAAAATGAAGTTTCTAGTAACAGACTTCAGGGTACAACCTAACTTTGAATGGCATTTACAAATCACTTCCTCTTCCCTGCCTGATTAAGATCAGATCAAACTGTGAATAAGCCATGCTGGATTATTGAATCTAATGAACCAAAGAAATAAAAATATGCCTGCAGTGAGAAAACTTCATTTTCCTGAGATCTTTCTGTATCTTCACCCTGTGTGATCTTTCTCAGATCAATCCTTAAAAGAGAATTTCAAAAGTAGTAGCCAACGTTTTGTCTAATATATACAGGGTGGCCATAAAGTTCTTGTGCAGTTGAAAATAGTGTTTTAAATTGCACATGAACTTTCTGGCCACCCTGTATTTTCTTCATCTAAGAGATTTTTCTTTGGGCAGCTGTAAATCTTTATCCTGGTCACCAAATAGCATAAAGTCTTAGAGCACCACTCTGGGAGGCCTAGGCAAGTGGATCGCCTGAGCTCAGGAGTTCGAGACCAGCCTGAGCAAAATCAAGACCCCGTCTCTACTAAAAGTGGAAAAACTGAGGCAAGAGGATCACTTGAGCCTAAGAGTTGGAGGTTGCTGTGAGCTATGACACAACAGCACTCTACCCAGGGCACTCTATGTCATGGCAACCTGAGACTCTGACTCAAAAAAAAAAAAAAAGTCTTAGAGCACCAGTATACAAGGTTTTAATATTTTAAAGAAATACACACCAGAGCACCCTTCAAACTTCAGGCCCATTTGCATTGTAGCTTTGTTTGCTTAGCAAAAGTTACATTACATTCTTTACTCCCCAGCCTTTCAGTTCATGGTTTAGGGATGACCTATTATCCCAGCCTGGCCCCCAATCCTGTGTGCCTTTGTTCTTCATTGGAACACTTAACATACCACCACACAATTGATCTACATTTCTGATACCCTTTCTATTCTGTGACTTCTTTATCTCAGGAACTATTTCCATTACATCTTCACAATTCCAGAAAGCAATAAATGAATAAATGACAAACTGAAGTGGGACTTACCCTAAATAGCAAGTTATTTTTCTAGTCCCAAGTCCACTGACAAATTATCCCCCTCCAGAAATAAATTGAGAGGGATACAACTGAAAGACAATTGGAGTATGAATCTGAGTTGTTCTACGTCATAAATGTTTCTGAGACTGGAATAAACTTAACTTCCACCCCAGGCCCGTGTCCTGCGAACTGTCCTAAAAATTCACCTTCAAATAGACTGTCAGCCTATTGCCCATTTCAACTCTAATCCTCATTCTGGCCACTACACCTACTTGAACCTTAACAGAACTACACTAAAACCAAATGAATTCACTTATTTTTAAAAGTTACAACTTCCAATGCGGGCCGACATGGCGTCAACCCACTAGAGTCTCTCCCATCGACTACAAACAAAATCTGCAGGTGATATCAGTGAGGCAAACACCAGAAAACTCCAAAAAGTAAGGAATAGTGTCAGAGGTTCACAAGGGGAAACTTCCCCGGATAATCAGTGACCATTGGGAGAAAAGAATCTCGGTACACACCATGTAAGCCAAGCAAGCAGCTTTATTTTTTTTTATTTTTTTCATAGTAAATAGATATTTATTAAATTACCTTGTGAATGTGTCATTATAAGATTTATAAAATCATGGTCTATCTATGATTTAATATTTTCCACCTAATAATTCACATCATACTCTACTTTTTTGAATCATAACTGTGTACATTAATGCAATCATGGGGTACAATGTGCTGGTTTCATATACAATTTGAAATATTTTCATCAAACTGGTTAACATAGCCTCCACGGCATTTTCTTAGTTATTGTGCTAAGACATCTATAGTCTACATTTAGTACATTTCACATGTACCCTTCTAAGATGCTCCGTAGGTGTGGTCCCACCAATTACCCTCTCTCCACCTAACCTCCCCCCTTCTCTCCCCTTTTCCCATATTCTTGGCCTATAATTGGGTTATAGCTTTCATATGAAAACTATAAATTGGGTTCATAATAGGGCTGAGTATATTGGATACTTTCTCTTCTATTTTCTTTCCATCTCTCTCCCATAGCAAAGATACTTTGCTAAGAAGAATATGTTCCAGCTCCATCCTTGGAGACAGGAAGGAGGTAAAGACCTGTTCAAACTAAAAAGCTTCTGCACAGCCAGAAACACAGTAAGTAAAGTAAGCAGACAGCCCTCAGAATGGGAGAATGTATTTGTAGGTTATGTCTCCAACAAAAGTTTAATAACCAGAATCCACAGAGAACTCAGGGTGACGCCTGTGGCTCAGAGGAGTAGGGCGCCAGCCCCATATGCTGGAGGTGGTGGGTTCAAACCCAGCCCTGGCCAAAAACCACAAAAAAAAAAAAAAAACCCACAGGAGACCCTGCAACACAAAGAATTCAAACGTATTAACAAGAAAAGAACAAGTGATCCCATCTCAGGCTGGGCAAAGGACTTGAAGAGAAACTTCTCTAAAGAAGACAGGGGCCTGGCCTACAGACATGTGAAAAAAATGCTCACCATCCTTAATCATCAGAGAAATGCAGATCAAAACTACTTTGAGATATCACCTAACTCCAGTAAGATTAGCCCACATGACAAAAATCCCAAAACCAGAGATGTTGGCATGGATGTGGAGAAAAGGGAACACTTCTACACTGCTGGTGGGAATACACACTAATACATTCCTTTTGGAAGGATATTTGGAGAATACTTAGAGATCTAAAAATAGATCTGCCACTCGCTCCTATAATTCCTTTACTAGGTATATACCCAGAAGACCAAAAATCACATTATAACAAAGACATCTGTACCAGAATGTTCATTGCAGCCCAATTCACAATTGCTAAGTCATGGAAGAAGCCCAAGTGCCCATCAACCCACAAATGGATTAATAAATTGTGGTATGTGTATACCATGGAATATTACGCAGCCTTAAAGAAAGATGGAGACTTTACCTCTTTCGTGTTTACATGGATGGAGCTGGAACATATTCTTCTTAGCAAAGTATCTCAAGAATGGAAGAAAAAGTATTCAATATACTTAGCCCTACTATGAAGCTAATTTATAGCTTTCATATGAAGGCTATAACCCAACTATAGCACAAGAATATGGGGAAAGGGACAAGGGAGGGAGGGGAGGGGTGAGGTGGGGGTGAAGGGAGGGTAATTGGTGAGGCCACACCTACGGTGCATCTTAGAAGGGTACAGGCAATCCTTACTAAATGCAGAATACAAATGTCTTCATATAATAACTGAGAAAATGCCAGGAAGGCTATGTTAATCAGTTTGATGAAAATAGTTCAGATTGTATATGAAACCAGCACATTGTACACAGCTATGATTTAATAATAAAGACAATAAAAAAAATTAAATTAAAGAATTTGGGTAGTGATTCCTAGAACTGAGTCCCCTCCTCTCTTCATACTTCATATGGGTGTTTCAGAACTCTCATGATGATTCCAAGGGGGAAAGAAATTTTAAATTCATACTGTAAATGATGTTATCGTCAGCCAAACTGCACGTAAGGTTGCAGAGTGAGCTGACAAGCCGGCTGAAGCCAGGTGTTGCCTGAGGTTTTCATCTCCGTTAGTCAGCTGCAGCCTGAGGCTTGCTGATGTTAACAGCTGCACCATTCTGCAAGCCCCCGCGCTTCAGCCCTGTCGCTGATCTCCTCCTCTCTAACTTAGTGGGTAGATCAGGACGAATAGCCAAAGTTCAAAGAAATGACCAGTACATAGTGGTGAGTTCTCTGGTTCCACCCCCCCAATACACTATGGTTTGAATTTCATCCCCTCTTGCAAATTGGGGTCTTAACCCCAGTGCTATCTCAGCACGTGGCCTTATTTGGAGATAAGATCTTTACAGAAGTAAGCAATTTATAACAAGCTTATTAGGGTGCCCAGTATGACTTATAAACTGGGAAAACCTGTGTGCAGAGGCAGGCATGTACACAGAAAGAATGCCTGTGAGAACTGCCATCACACAGCCACAACTGTCCTGGGAAACCCCTGAGACTGTATAGAACATCTGCCCTCCATACCGAGACGGAGTCCAGAAACCAAAGACTGACTCAGACAAGTCCAGCGTGGCGAGTCAAATGGGAGTTTTAGGGGTCACTTACACCAGGTGCTCCCTCCAGGCAGGGCAGCCCATCTATTGCGCAGCCGTAAATCCCTTTCAGTGATGGATGCATCGTTCTTCCCGTGTCATTGTGTGTTCACACAAAACAGATCAAGCATGCTCAGTGCAATCATCGTGTGCCTTCATACAACCCATATTGTATTAATGATATAATTTTCTGTTAGGTGAGGCTATTAGTGCTAAAATTAGCTAAAGGGTCCTATATGATAGTTAAAGCCATTGAGGCTGGTTTAAATAGGTTGCCACAAGAAAATGCTGAAGCTTCTCTCTTGAGCCTTGTAATTATCTTTATTATTTGTTTAACCTATTTTGTAACGCTTTTCAGCACTCACAGTTAACTGCGTTTCTCCCTGTGTGATGGGAAACTTACATTTCTCCCCTCAACAACCAAGGAGCTATCAGAACCTAGGGGAGGGGCCTGTAAAGATCCTTTCCCAAAACCAAGGAAGCAGCATGGCCCTGCCAGTGCCTAATCTGTACCAGGATAATCCAGAAATTCACCCTCATAATATGGACACTTGAATTTTGACTGAACCATACAGGCAACTCAAAGGAAAAATCTTTGTAAGACAACTGGGCCTCTATATGCAAAAAAGCACTTCAACCCATATGCAAAATTTAACTCAAAACGTATCACAGACTTAAATTAAACTTAGAACTATAAATTTCCAGAACACATAAGAGAAATTATTTGTGATCTTGAATTAGGCAAAGTGTTTTTAAAATACAACATTAAATCACAATACAAAAAGAAAAAAATGTTATTTATTAAGATCAAATTTTTTGTTCTGTGAAAGACACTGTTAATCAGAGTAAGAAGATAAGTCTTGGGACTAGAAGAAGATATTTACGAATCATATATCTTACCAATGACTTACCCAGAATATAAAGCCCTCCAAATTCAAAATAAAAAAAAAATGGGAACAATATTTGAACAGATACCTCCAAAGAAGATATACAAACGGCAAATGAGCACATGGAAAGCAATTCATCATCATTATTCGTTAGAGAAATGGTAATTGAAACAATAAGAAATGACTATCGCCTTCTAAACAACTTACATTATATGTATATATGTCAACAATACCAAAAGTAGGTGGAAGTGCAGAGAAGCTGGAGTACTCACACATTACTAGTGGGAACAAAAACTGGTACATCCACTTTAGAAAACAGTTCATCAATTTCCTATGCCATTAAAAATACATTACTACATAATATAGTGATCACACGTCTAAGTATTTACCCAAGAGAAATGAAAAATGCAGTCACGCCTAAAACTGGAAGAGCAATTTTATTCATAATCATTCAAAACTAGAAACAATCCTTACATCTTTCGACTCATGAGTGGAAAGACAAACGGTGGCAATCAGCAACAAAAGGAACAAGTTATTGATAGATGCAACAGCGTAGGCGACTCTGCATTATAGTAAGTAAAAGAAGCCAGGCCTGAAAGGCTCATCACTGTGTTATTTATAGGAGAAGGAATGTATTCCTCTGGGCAAGGCATACCGATATGGATGGAGAACAGATTGTTGACACCAGGGGTCGATGGGAGAGGAAAGGCTGAACCAGGAGGTGAGCAGGGAAACAATTCAGGGGTCTGTATCTTGATGGTGGTTACATGATTCTACTCATTTTTTAAAGTTCTTAGAACTATTAAAAAAAAGAATGACACTTCTTATGTCACTTCTCATTAAAAAAAGAATAACACTTCTTATGACACTTCCAGTAAATATAAATTTCAAAACCATTTTTAAGGTTAAAATTTCAGTTTTCTATTGCTCTCAAAAGATATGTGACAGGCAGAACTATTAGGATACCGTAACATCAACAAGTAATTCCTACAGTTATGAGTATTTATGGCCTAAAAAAAAGAGGAAAAAGTGTAGTAATACCCTTGAAAATGTTTCTTAATGATTTAAATAGGTCTTTTTGGTATAAAATTCTGAAAGCAAGCCAAGTCTATTTTTTGCTACTAGGTATTATCTTTCCTACCCTAACAGCATTTGGAAAGGCAGATGGAAAATTCTAGAGTTACAAAACTCTCGTGTTCTGGTCCAAAGGCACGAATGAAAGACCTATAAAAGTCCTGCTTTTCCTATTTATCCAAAATCTCTAAAGAACTGTGCACCTGTTAAGTTTCTCTTCTTCTCCTCGGTACCCTGTTTTAACAAACACTACCAAAAGGGAAATGGTACAGTCTGCTTGCCCTAAGGATGAATCTACTTTCTGTCTGTCTACCTCACCTTCCAATGAGAAAGATAAAAATGGTAACAGATTTTTGTCACGTGCAGACAAAAATACACAGTCTTATTTTAATGCCCAAAGAAAAATAGCCTATTGTCAGTTATTTTCAAAACATTCAGCTTTTGGCTTCAGCGACATGGGTTCTGTAAACAGTGGCAGCCCTGGTGTTTATTACTGTAATATGAGTGTTTACTATTGTGAATTATAATTGTCCTCTCATTTGAATAAAATAATTAAAAAGTATCTCTACCGGGACAGCAAAATCAATTAGAATAATAAATGCAGTTGTCTGGCCTATGCTGGTTCTATAGCAATTCAATATTGATCTAAGGTTTTTAAATATAGCAAGTGAATATAAATCAGAATTGTTTGTACCACCTGAAAGCTAAAGTCAAAAAAAAAAATTATTCTATCACATGAATGTAAAAGAAGAAAGACACTAATTACTTCTTTATTTTTATTATTTGATCATATAACAATAGGAATATTATTCATGGCTTGCATTTGAGTTACTATAAAATTGCTCCTTAATAGTAATAGACCACATAATTCAACTGAAAATTGGATATTTATTTAATCAGTCAGTATTTATTGAAACTTAAATTTTCATTGTCTAGATAAGATAAACCCAGTAAAACCTTGCCATAAGATTTGCCATAATGATGATGAATTGCTTTCCATGTGCTTTCCTTTACCATAAGGCTAAAAGTCCACTCTGCTAAAATGTGGGCTTCCACATTGCGTGGCTGCCTCTGTGTCACAGAGAATAGACTTGCTTTTTGAAATTATGTGCAGTAAAGTCTACAAGTTCATTATGGCAAGTAGCAAAGTAACTTTATTTTTCCCCAGCTTATATAGCCTGTTCTGCACGTAGACATTGTTAATCAATAATCATATAGATACACTGTAAAGTTTAATTATTTTTTCTTAGTGTCTAGAAGTCTACTGATTGACTAGTCTACATTATTGTATGCTTTTTACTTTACTTAAAATAACTTTCAAGGAGAAACATGCCATCAGTCATCTACCCACATTCTGATAAGGTCACAGACTACAGTGGGAGAGAAAGGCTGAATGAATGCCTGCTCTTTGAAGCCTCAAGCCATTTGGAGGCAGTAAATTAAAATCTTAAAAGCACACATTATAAAAGATTCCTAAGACCACCAGTACCTGCGTGCAGGCCCCGGCCTCCAGCCAGCCCTAGATTACAGGAATTTTACTTCCAATGCCCTTCGGACTATTTGGCATGATGGAGTTCTGACTCAGTCTCCAACAGAATGTGCTTCATAAGATTCTTTACTTGCTCACTCTCAGACAGGCTGAGACGAAGACATATAGGCTTTTTGTCTATACTTCCATTACTGTAAAGTTGACAAGAGACTGACCCAAGTCCAGCTGGTCTGTCTACAGCTTTGTACCCCGGTGGTAGTTTTTATATTATATGTTGCAGGAAGACAAGGCCCAACAGAGAGAACAAGCACCCAAACACCACGTTTATAAGAGGAAGGGCTTTATTCACCAGCCGGGAGCTTACGTCATAGAAGAATTCCAAATGGCCACGCTCCCGGACTAGCTTGGTCTTTCCCTTTTTATCAACAGTCAAAAAGTTCCACCCCACAGGTACCCTTCTCATTGGCCAGTTTGAATCAAGTGGGAGATGCTATTTCAGCCCCTACAGAACTACAAGATTTCACAGAACTTGGAAATGTCCAAGTTCTAGGAAGTTAAGTTTACAAATTCCCAAGAGCTGAGTCACCATGGAGAGGACCCTGCAAGTGTATCCTTGTGGTCTCCTTGAGAAGACCGGTTCTCCTAGACCTCACCCTTCTCGGGTATCCTCTCTCAATTGCAGTTTAAATAACAAGAAAACTTTAAAGAAGGAAGAATTCCAGGCATATGACAGTTGGAGTCAGGGAAGCGAGAAAGGGTGGATTTCGTCAGCATGACCAAGGAGGGTGGGTCAGGGACTGCTGGAGCAAAGGTCTCTGAGGTCTCCGACTTCTAGCTGGCTAATTCTGAGAAAGGGGATTATCTGACACTTGGCTTTTCCTCACAGGCCTCAGTTCTTGCCCATGCTCCCCAGTCTCGCCACCACACGATAGTAACCTTAGCCTACACGCCCCAACATCTGCCTTGTTTGAGATCCGTGCCTGACAGAGGATGAGCGTTGATTACCTAATATTTATGATATTCAAATTCACATTAATATTGTGTTTTCTGATGTTTGGAAGCCTGAAGACCGTGAGCTGCTTTTGAGAGAGACAAATCCGATGAGGGAAGTACATAAAGCATAAGTGCTACTCTGATGTCTTAAATTCCCATGTAAGAATGCAGCACTCTCATTTACTATATTTTAAACAAATTACTAAATAAAAGATGCAGCGATTCTTTATTGTCTTCTAGTGAATCGACCTCACCAATGCTACACTAGTGTCCCCAAAAACAAACTCTCACACACACAAATCCCATCTCACTCCCCTTAAAAAGTAACTGCTAAATGAATGAAATGTGAATGCCACTCGTGGCTCACTAAAATGGAACATTGAAAACGTAGTTCCTTTTCCATTGTAGAGATGTGACCTTAGCGATTGTATCAGTCAACAGACGCTAAGCGGCGACCCACGCCGTGCCAAGCATTGCATGAAACACCAAAGAGTTTTTCAAACTCTAGCAGGGGAGAAGATCCTCAGCAGAAAATCACACATCATCCCGAGTCCCAATCCTACTGCGTGGAGGCACAGTTTGTACCGCAGCCGTAGCTTTCATCCCTGTCACATTCAAGTGGGGTATTTCTCCTCATGTATCATCCATCTAGACCCGTAAATCACATACAGGGAAAAAAAAGGCCTACAGCTTCAGATATTTCTCCAACACCTGTCTTATAAAAGCATAAAATGTCCCGTGGGTTCAATAGTGTGTATTTGAACATTCCCTCAAGGCTCTCTTTTATTTGAGAGGAGATTGCTGCTGCTGAGTGGCTCTGGCAGACACACGGGAACAAACCCTCTAGCTCGTCTGGGCTCTTTGCAAGCTTATTCGTGGAAATACTTCTCTCTGCTCCACACGAAGTAGAAATACAGTCTTCTGTTCCAAATAACAAGATTGGAAGAACACGACATTTCTAAGGTTTACTCTGTTATGATCTAGTTTGAGAGTTTCCCCAGACAGAAAACTAGGGGGAAAAAAAAAACAACAACAAAGACTGACATTTAGGACTTCATTTGAGTTTCTCAAAGTGTGTCTAAAGCCCAGAGCTGCTAAGCACGTCTACAGAGTATCAATACAGCAGCTAACTCCAAGAAGTAAAAACACCACAGAGCAGCAAGAAAGAGGAACCCTCCCCGACCATACAAGCCATACAGCTGTAGGTCGTCTTTAAATCGCTCCCTGAGTTTTGCAAATAAGACTCTCCAAACTCCAGAACATTTTGCCAGTGACTGTCTGAATTTTTCTTTCTTTTCCTTTAGGCGTTATCAACACACTGAAACCGTGTTACAGCCAACACAGTTGTTAAGAAAGGCAGAGTTTTTAACTGTGCTGAAAAACCATAGTTTTGTAATGGTATAAGCTTTATGATATTCATCTTATAGATTTATATTGCGATATGGGGTATCACTTTGAATTATAGTTACATTAATAAAACCGCAAGACCAGGTTTAAGTGGAAGGTTTATGAAAAGTGTTTATGACAGATCAGTCAGGCTTCAGGCGTGTTCTCACTTAAACTTTTATAGTTTGGGATTGAATTGCTTAATGAACCAATCGGCACTTTATTTTCTGCCTTCAGCCATACATTTTTTAAAATGATGCTCAACTATTAATCATCAGTTTAGACTCCCATAGTTACTAAATATTTAGGTACTCGTGAAACTTCTATGTGTCTCAGTGGGAAAAGGTGTGAGAAAAACAACAGCCTAATCTTCAAATGTGTTTATAAAATTAGAAGCATTATTTTCTCTGATTAACTTTTAGGACCCAAATCTCAAATTTGGTCATAAGAATGTTCATATCCCTCAGGATAAAATTCAAGTTGTTGCAAATTGCTCTCTTTAAGGCAAATCAAAAGCTATTAGCATAAGACTGGTGCAATGGCTCACACCTGCAATCTTAGCACTTTAGGAGGCCAGGGCAGGAGGGTCACTTGAGTTCAGGAGTTCAAGACCAGACTGAGCAAGAGCAAGACCTCAACTGTACTAAAAATAAAAAAATTAGCCTGGCACTGTGGTGGACACCTGTAATCTCATCTACTTGGGAGGCTGAGGCAGGAGGATTGCTTAACCCAAGAGTTTGAGGTTGCTGTAAGCTAAGCTGAGGCCATGGCACTCTGGCCCAGACAACAGAGTGAGACTCTTATCTCAAAACAAACAAACAAAATTACCATGATATAGCCTAATCAACACCTTTAAAAAGTATATTGAGGGTGCTGCCTGTGGCTCAAAGGAGTGGGGCGCCAGTCTCATATGCCAGAGGTGGGGGGTTCAAACCCATTCCCAGCCAAAAACTGCAAAAATAAAATAAAATAAAATAAAATAAAATAAAAAGTATATTGACTATTTGTTTCTGGCAATTAATGTACTCAAAATGGTAGACAGAACTAAAACTTCACTGAAAGTATTTGAGGACCTAAAATGAAAGCACCTTTTAAAAGTCCATAGTGATATAGGGGCACGTGGCTCACATCCAGAGTGAAGGGCTCAACTACAACTTGCACCTTACCTAACAAAAGCAAAGTACCCTGATTGTATATACTCTTATATTAATCTAAAACAAAATTTAAAGAAATAAAAGTATGCAGCATATTGAAAAACTTAAAATTAACTTCTAGAATCTAAAGGAGAGGGAAAATAGTACTTTTAAACATCTTTTAAAGAATAATACATGAGGTGTGACAAGACTATTACATGCCTTCTGATTACATGGATTCAGGGTAAATAACGTCCCTTAAAATAAGTCAGTTGCATACTACAAAAGTTCTTCACAGCAAAACTCTTCTACATGAAAGCATATGAAACCTACCCCACATCAGTTATACAAAGCATTTCTTAAGTATTTTAATTGAAAAATACATGAAAATTATCAAAAATTGTCATTTGGTAAACATTAAGTTGATAGCTTACAATCAGTGGAATGCTGTTCTATCTGTACAGCATGTAGCTTTATCAGAGTCTTCACTATAGCGTAGAATTTTATCTTCACAAGAAAATGAGGAAATTAAAGCTCAGCAAGGTTAAGTGACCTCATTCAAGGTTCCAAAGATAGTAAATGGCAGAGCTGAGACTCAAGCATCTATCTTTGGACTATAAAATCTTAGGGATTTTCTGCTATGTTCAGTAACTCCTGTTGTTTACAGCTTACAGCTTTGTCACTTGGCAAGTTTTGCTTAGAGTCAATTACTAGTAAGCAGGTATTTGAATGTTCACTCAAGGCTAGGGTGAGTGAATGCCTACATTTTATCTCCCCAGTTTCCTGTGAGGCCAAGACAGCATTGGACTTTGACACAAAACTTCAGATCCTATTACTATAATTTACTGCCCATGGGAAAATCATTTGGCCTTTCTAAACTTCTGTTTCTGCATATATAAGAAAAATCCACAAAATGCAATAAACTCATAAAATTTAATATGAGTTGAATGAGATAATACATGGCAAAGATGGTCACAAAGGACTAGAAATATTAAACCAACATTATCTGTACCTAATTTATTACCACCTCCTCAAACCCATCTAGTAAACTTTGTTTACAATTGCTACTCGAATTGTTTACAACTCAAAATTGTAAGCCAGAGTTTCTACACACAAAAGCATCTAAGTGACTTAACTCAAGCAAGTGGATCTTCTGAATAATGGCTGACTTCAGTTACCGCCACACCGAATGCATTCAACCAACATGTGACTGCACTGACTACCATTTTGCAGTTGGAGTCATAACGTACTGACTATAGTCAGTAACATAAGTTCTGGTACCAAAGCTTCTCCTTTGTTTCAAATGAGAAACCGTCCCCACCCCTTCTGGCATCACGAACAGGTTTCATGGAAGATGATTTTTCCACAGGTAGACGAGGGAAGCAGGCATTCGATCCTCATAAAGCACACACATGCACAATTTACGTAGAGTCCATGCTCCTGTGAGAATCTAATGCCATCCTGATGTGACTGAGAGGAGGCAGAACTCAGGTGGTGACGTAAGTAAAGTGTAGCAGCTATAAATACAACAGAACCGCCATCACTGACCAGCTCCCTCCTTAAGATGACCCAGTTTTCATGGACCCAACAGGCACCAAATGTATGTATCTCAGTACAGTCGGCCTGGTTCCTTCCATTGGCCACCTACGTATTTTGACCAGTTACACTCCTATGGGCACTCGATTTACAGCAGTTCTACTGTATAGATGAAGCTTCTCTGGCTCGTCTGCTGCTCATGCCCTGCTGTGTGGCCAGTTCCTAACAGGCCACCAACGCTACCAGTCTCTAGCCCAAGGGCTGGCAACTGCAGTAACAAGAGGTTGAAGGGAAAACCTGGGTCATTCAAAAATTTCTTCGTTGGAGCATTTTTCAAAAGCCCACCAAAAAGAGACCACCAAAATATAAATTCAAGGTATAAAAACATGAGAATGAAATTTTAGTTTGAGAAGGTCTAAAAAGCTAAGGAACGTGGGCTGTTTCCATGTCTTTGTGATTGTGAACTGTGCTATTAACATTTGTGTGCCCACCAATACACAAATGGACTAATGAAATGCCGTGTCTGCAGACCCAGAGTACCACACAGCCACAATAAAAATGGAGCTCCGGTGTCTCCTGTGTCAACCTGGATGGAGCTGGAAACCATTCTTCTAAGTGAAACATCACAAGAATAGAAAAGCAAACATGTGTATTCAATACCAAATTGGAACTAATCATTCAACACTTAAGTGCACATATGGAAGTAAATACCAAAGAAAATAAAACTGGGGGGAAGGGTAGGAGCAGATGGATAAATTCACACGTATTGGATATACTGCACACTCTCTGGGGGAAGGGCACGCTTATAACTGACTCAACTTCAATCTAAGGAAAAATACTTTAAAATATAAGAGACGTGAACATTTAAGGGTTTTCTTTGTACCAGGCATCCTGCTAAGCCAGTTTCAAATAAGATTTGACTAAAACCTCACATAATTCCTGTAAGGCAAGTATTACTTGTATTATATGATTTCCCCCCTCCATAGTTGATGCTTCCAGAAGTAAAATGACTTGTTGGGTACACAGCTAGACAGGAAAGAGCTGGTACCCATTCTATCCACACACAATAGAGAAGGTGCTTTTCTCCCCTTCACTTGGGTATCTTCTGCCCCTTGCTGTCACCATCCCTCCTTCTCCAACCTTACGGTCCTGAGGTATTCTAGCTTTACGGTTTCTTCAACGTATCCTCCTCTTTAGAAATGATCATTTTATTGCTGTATCCCAGCCCACTATCATCAACATTTTTTAGGTCTTTTGCTCTCATCCAATTGAGCAACAAATAAAAATGCAATTGCTGTTGACCTAGTTAGATAAATGTCCTCACTCCACCATGATTTTAGAGTAAATGACAACTCTTCATTCATGAAGTGAATAGTGAAGTTCTATTTGTCCAGCTCCAGGGTGTGAGCTGGATACAGGCTCACTCCAAATGCGGGCGAGCCCATGACCATGACACACACCTGCACTTCGTTTCTAAAAATACACCCCCTTCTTCCTCAGGACTCCTGACTCTGCTGGTAGCCTCCTTTTTCCACTTCTAGGCCTTAGTTTAAATATTAAAGCCCCAGAGAGGTCTTCCCTGACCTTGCCATTTGAAGAATTTCCCAATTATTTCCTCTCAGCACAATGTTCTCATTATAGCCTTTCACACATTGGGATTGCTTCTAATATTCACCTCCTCCTTGTTAGATCCTGAAGGACGAAAAATTTTCCATCCAAAATGCTGTCAACCACTAAATAGTTGAAACCGTTCCATCACCCCAGAGTTATTCTTACTGGTCAAACAATTTCTCCTCATTCCTCCTTTCCCCTAGGCCTTGGCAAACACCAACACGTACTCTGTTTCTATGGATTTATCTGCTCTGGACATTTTATATAAATGGATTCACACAATATCTGACCTTTTGTGTCTAGCTTCTTTCACTGAACATAATGCTTCAGAGGTTCATCCCTACGATAGCATGTATTAGTCCTCTAACTATGGCTTAAAAACATTACATTGAACGTAGGTACCACAATTTACTTACCCATCCATTGAGGGACATTTGTGCTGTTTCCAATTCTCATCTCTTGTGAATAGGTACAGTTTGGTTTTTTATTGTTTGGGATGCATTGAGGATACAAAGACTTCGGTTACTCTGATTGGGTTTGTTAAATAATGTCCCTCTAGTAATGGTGTCTGGTCCCCATTAGGAGCGCATACACCATGACCCCACCCCAATCCCACACCCTCCCTCTCCCCAATCCCTCATTCCCATAACCGCCCACCTTGGTACAGTTATTTAAGCAGCATGTTAGAGATATATATTAAAGTATTTCAAGGTTAAATTATAGGATACACAAATTTTGTTTTAAAATCCTTTACTCAAAAAAAGTAGATATGGATAAAATAAAAATCTTAATTGTTGAAGCTGGGATATGAGTACAGTGGTGTTATACTATTCTAACTTTTTATATGATTGACAATCTTTATAAGAGGGTTTTTTAAAGGATTGCGAAACAGAAAACCTGAATTAAACTTTTGTATTTACAGACCTACATTTTACTAATATATAATGTATTCTAGATATTCCCTTCAATTCCCGTTCAACTTAAAAATGTCATATATGCAGAACATGTGCCCTGCTGGTTACAGGGAGGAGGCTAGCTTGGAAATTTAATAAAATACTAACTAGATCCTGTTGAAGAGCTATAACGAAAAATAAATCCCTGCCCAGAAAACATCCCTACCCAGAAAACTTCTCCACAAAGATAAAAGGGGGGGGGAAGGCAATTTTATTACTAAATATTCATTCAACTATCACACATTGCATCAAGGTTCATTTTCAAAGGTTAGTCCTCAAATAAGGAGTAGCATCATCAGGGAACTCACTAAAAATGCAAATTCCCAGGCCTGGCTCCAGACTACTGAATCAGAAACTTGTTTTAACAAGCCCAGAACAAGTCATTCTGATGTACGCTATAACACCTAATGTAGATTAATGGCGCCCAAGTTTAGATGCACACTGGAATCATCTGGATGCCTTCGCCCAGCTTCATTAGGGTTTAATTGGCATAGGGCAAGACCTGGGCACAGGAAAGCATCAAATCTCTCCAGGTGGTTCTAATATGTAGCAAAGTTTGCAAGCCACTGAACCAGAATGTAAGCTCCACGCAAGCAGAAATTTGTTTGGTCGCTGCTCAATCCCAAGTGCCTACGAAGTGTCTTGCACTAGTTGATATCCCATAAATATTTAGTGAGTGAAAGAATAAATAAAAGGTTGAGCAGAAAACAAAACCAAAACCCTGAATTACTCTAAAAACAATTTTCTTGATGACATTACAAAAGAAATATCATATTTGTCATCTTTCTCTCCAACTGGAGATCTGTTTTCAGCTAAGAATACAGCATAGACATGAATGACCCTTCCCATCAGAATGTACTAAAAATACCCTCTCCCTCATTATCACAGAAAAATCTGGAGAACAGAAAATGTGGAGGCAAAGATGGAAGATTTTAAAAAGAGAAAGGACTAAAACTAAATGAAATTCTCAAATATGACAAAAAAATAAAGCATGAGATTGGCAAGCTGTAGAGAGTATTGAAGGAAATGTAATGTTACAGACATTTGAATAATTGCATTGGCACAGAACGGGATTCTAGACCAAAGAAAAATAGAAAGTACCACTCGGCCACCTACTCAAAAGTGCTTAAGAAAAATAAGGTGATGTGAAAATCTTACAGCACATTATTAACAGTTGGAAGTAAGCATGTACCAAGTTAATAATGCATGCCAAAATGTGTCATTTTATAGGGAAGATTCAATCATACTAAATCTCAAAATGGAATATTACTGTAGCATTACATTCTCATTGTATTATATGAAAAGAGTACATGTCCATTTTTCTTGCGATATAACAAAAGTAAAATAAAGCAGGCGCGGGATAGGCACACTTTCAGAGGCAGTCATTTGCTAACCAAACTTCTCTGCACTAACTCATCACACCACATGTTCTCCGGCCAAGCCCCCCACAGAAAGCAGGACACTGAATTAAAAGAGCCCCTCTCCAAAACCATGATTTCGCAAGTGTCTAATTCAAGTATTTAAACTAGGAAAGGGTTAACTTTTGGAAGGCTGACTCCAGGTTCCCATAATGCTTACAAGAAGTAAAGCCAGCCCAAACATGGGGCATCAGCTGCTGAGGCCCAGAAATTAAGCACAGGAAGTTGATCCTGGAGAAATCAGTGCATTGGGAAGGAAGAGGAGAAACGGGGATTCGTTTTCTTGAAAAAAGGGAGTGTAAAATGGGGTATTGTGCATAAAGGAAAAAGAAGTCAGCTCCCGCAAGTTTTAGGATTAAGGTACAAAATCAGAGAAAAATAAGCCAAAGGGATAAAAATGCTAAGCTACTATACTTAAATTTCTTGAGTTTCTCTTTATTAAGGATTCCATTGTTCCCAGGACTGGAGGGCGCAGAGACTGAATTTTCCACTTAAAGGTAAGTGGTCACAGCTGTGAGAGTCATGCAGCAAAGAAAGCCACACAACATATCGTCCTTTTTTTGGTATTTTTTTGGGTTTTGTTTGTTTGTTTGTTGGAAACTTCAGGATAATATAAATAGTCAAAAAAGGCCCAAAGGATCATTAAGGAAAAATTAAATGGAAAAAGATCGGAGGCTGTAAGGAAGTTCACTGTAAATATATAATTCCTTGTACCCAGAGGCAAGTCATATATTTTATCTAAGATCTAATATTTGAGGAAAAAAATCCAAAAACCAACATAAATTACTTTAGAGGTTTTTCAACTAAAATTCCCAGAAAATGGAGAAACAGTTAGTTTTCTTTCTATGTTGTTTACCTTTTGAAATGAATTTTCTTATGTTTAACTTCCCTTCCTTATAACTCAATCTATGATACAAAATGTGAAAAGTCACAACTCCTGCAATATCTTATCAAACAGGTTATGGTGAAGGCAACAGACAATAAGTATAATTCAGAAGTGAAACTCAAGTCCAGAGGGTCCACAGGGAAAAGCGAGCCAGACGAGAACATTTTCTCGGTGAGTAACTGTGTTTGGTGCCCAAGCATCCAAACCAGGAAATAACGGGATAGAATGGATTTCTAGAAGAAGTGGGCAGGAAGCAAGGTCTGAGGTGGCTCTGTAGGGAAGATGCTCTCTCCACTTAGCCTGGTGGGGCTCAGCCTGCCAGTGTGGGGGCTTCACCAGGAAGCATTAGCATCAGGAAAGAGCATCTGAGTGCTGGGTGTGGAGCGAAGTTGTTTAGTATTCTGCAGACTCTCATAGTTACAACCCAGTTACTCAGCCAAACATGAAGCTTGGAAGAAATGAATTCACCATTCAGATGTCATCCAAGGTGTATTTCTCAGACTCTGGAAAGAACACGATGTGTACATACAATACCATCCTGCCCCACGTCACACTGGCCTCCAGGCTCCTCACCCCACCAATCTTACATCCTTAGAAGCAGACTTCAGTACAAAATTGAGAAAAGCATATGTCAATTCTGGACTCTGGAAAAAGGGGGTTTAACATGCCACAAACTTGTAAATGATTCTGAAGAAGTTTCAGATATGCCAACAGAAAATTGAAACTTGTTACAGACACCGTGTCCCCTTCTACTATAATGTAACTCTTTGCTTCATGCTTACCTACATCTCCAGCAGGCGTGTCCTACTGTTTTTGTTTCTCTCTGCCGCACATTGGAATTGTCTTGGACTACACATTAAATTACATACACAAATACTAAGGAAAGCTGACTAGCAAAAAAAAAAAAGAAAAAGAAAGAAAGAAAAGTTTGGTGCAGAATTTTCATAATATTTGACATCACAAATAAGCACAAAATGTCCTCACATAATTAGTATGCAGTCCCATGGATTGCAGGCTGGATACCCCTGCACTATGGTGCTGTGCCCAGCTTAAAAACAAACAACAAAACTTTTATTTATTTTTCAGCCACCCTGTCTTGCAGCTGTGAATGGCCATACCAACGATTTTGGCCAATAGATTGAAGCAGAACCTGCTGGGAGTTTCGGGGAAACTTCTGTTTCCTGACAACACCTCCATCCCTCCCTCCTCAATTCCATCTTCTCTGGCCTGGAGTATATTTTGGTGCCTGCAGTGGACTCAGCCCCCAAATCTGTGAGTGGCTTACACCACCGAGCACCAATAAGATTTCAGTGCCTTACATTGTTAGTGCTAAGAAAATACAGGGGGAAATCTATGTAACATTAGACTTGGTTATGATCCTTAAATGTGACACCAAAAGCACAGACAACAGCAAAATAAAGAGAACTTAGACTTCATCAAAATTTAAAATACTTATGCAAAGAATAACAGAGAGGAAAGGCAACCCACAGATGGGAGAAAGTATTTCCACGTCTTATATCTGATAAATGACTCGTGTGCAGACTATGTAAAGAAATCTGACAACTCAACAACAAAAAGCCAAACCACTGAACTTAAAAAATGGGCAAAGGACTCGAATAGACCTTTTTCCAAAGAAGAAAGAGATCCAAATGGCCAATGAGAAGATGCTTAACATCACTCATCATCAGCACAGTACAAATCAAAACATCAATAAGATACCACTCCGCACACTATGTAACAAGCATTGGCAAGATGTGGAGAAATCGGAATCCTTGTACACAGCTGGTGGGAACATAAATGAACAGCCACTGAAGGAAACTGTGCTGGGAGGGCACTCTGAACAAAATGAAGACAGAATGATCACATGATCTGATGATTCCTTTCCTGGTCATGCACTCCAAAGAATGGAAGGCAGGAACTCAAACAGCTGCACACTGATGTCATAGAAGCATGATTCACAATAGCCACAAGGCGAAACCACACAAATGTCCATGGACAGACGAGTGGGTACACAAAGGTTGGGACATACATTACATCAGGGAATATTACGTAGCCTTAAAAAGGAACACACTTCCAACATATGCTACAATATGGATGAACCTTAAAGATAGTATGCTAAGTGAAAGAAGCCAGACAGGAAAGGACCAACGTTCTAGGATTCTACTGATCTGAGGAACCCAGAGTAGTCCAATTAATAGAGTAAAAGGACTAGTGGCCACCAGGGGCTCTGGGAAGGGGAAGTCGCTGTTTAATGGGTACGGAGTTTCAGTTTGGGATGAGGGAAGTGCTGCAGGTGGATAGTGGTGAAGGATGCACGGTGTGAATGTATGTAACGCCCCTGAAGTGTGATTAAAATACAGACTTTTGGGAAAGAAGTATAGAGAATCCACAAAGAGCCAAATATAGATTTTCCATTTGATCCTGCAACCCCATTACTAGGTATCTACCAGAAGAAAAAAATCATTTTACCATAAGGACATTTGCACTAGAATGCTTATCCCAGCTCAATTCACAATCACTAAGATGCAGAAACAACCCAAGTGCCTATAAACTCACAAATGGGTAAACTGTGGTATATGTACACTGCAGAACACTCTTCAGCCATAAAGATGGAGACTTTACATTTTTGTATTTGCCTGGAAGGATTTGGAGAATACCCTCCTAAGTAAAGTTTTATAAGAACGGAAAAATCAAACATCCAAGGTACTCCATACACACCAGTGCAAGAGAAAAACTATTTAATTCAAGAAGTGGGATAGGGGAGAAGAGGGAAGGGGTTTGGTAAGCTCTCACCTAATGGTTACAATGTGGGAGTATGTGCTACACCTCCTGGGGGAAGGGCTCAACTACAATTGGGACTTTACCTAACAAATGCAAACAATGTAACCTAATTGTATGTACCTTTTAATTAATCTGAAATTGTAAAAAACTATTGATTAGCACATCATTAACAAGCAAAAAAAGGATTAAAATGATAAATTTTATGCATAGCTCTTTAAATTGTTTGTACTAAACTTAGTAGGTCATATTAGATGCCTCAAATTTAATTCCTATTTATGCTTTAATATTTGCCCAAGGCCAACAGACAACTGAGGTATGCTAACCTCCTAGATCCATTTGGCTTAAATATAGGCTTTTAAGGGTTACCAGGTACTAGTCTCATGCTGGCTGTGAAGTTGCTTATTTCTCTGGCTTTGCATTTCAGACACCAACTTGTCCCTTAACCCTTGGAATATTATATTGATAATAAAAAATGAGTGTTCTAAAAAGAGCTTATCATCTTCTTAAAAATGACAATAAAATTACAATAAATACAAAATCCCCAAAATGCAATTAAAAAGGAAAGTTCCTGGACCTCAGAAGTTCTGTGTCTGGGGCAGTGGATGATGTAAGAGGTGGGCTTTAGTCTTACTATCAGAAGAGGAATAGTGGTAGAATTAAAAGAAGAGAAAAGGCAGAGGGTTAAAGTTGAGGGAAAAAAGAGATTTCCTTATGAAGAAGGAAAGAGTCCAGACAGATGCTAAAGGCAAAGCGAGACACTACAGGCAAGAACAGACGGAGATGAAAAGGAAAGGAGATGCCCCTGGTCCGTTGTGATAGAGCATATCAGAAAAGAGGAAGATGCTTTAGTTGTTTCCAGCTCAGCAGTGGGGAGTAGGGTCCCACAGACACACACAGGGCATGAGCAGTGGGGGCTCAGCACACAGATGGCCAGCCACCTCCCCCTAGGTTTGCAAGAGCCCGAGAGTAAGTTCATAAAATATAAACAGATTCGAAAGAACACTAGAGAGATGAGTATAAAATTTTTAAAGGATTATTAGCTGTGTGTTCAGATGGTATGAGCCTGTGCTCTTAGAGAACCTGCATGAGGGCCCCAGGAATTAGAAACATAAGGCCTGGCACAGTGGTGCACACCCATAATCCCAGCACTTTGGGAAAGTGGGGTGGGAGGACCACCTGAGACCAGGAGTTCCAGACCAGCCTGGGCAACATAGCAAGACTCTAAATAATAAATATATATTACATATTTATATATTTATATAATATAAAATAAATAGGTGGGATAACCCAACCCAACCCTGGATGGTGCAGGTAAGTTTGTTTGAACAGTCACTGTACTTAGCAGACCCAGAATCTTTTAGTTTCAATTCTCACTATAGGAGACCCCAGAAACCAAAATTTAAAAAAAGAAAAAATTAGGAGAAACAAATGCCTAATCCAGAAGGCAAAAAAGGAATGTCCAGGACAGACAATATGCAGACACAATGACAAACGTTTATGTCAATTAAATAGATCAGGGAGAATAATGAAAAGGAGCAGCAGAGCGAGAACTGAGGGAAACAAAATATTAAAGCAAAGCCAACTACTTGAGAAAGACAGAAATGCTATTCAAGTTTGGAGAACACTCAGGGATCTAAAAATTGATCTGCCGTTGGATCCTGCAATTCTTCTACTAGGAGTATATCAAAAAGACCAAAAATTACTTTGCAAAAAAGATATTTCTACCAGATTATTCATTGCAGCTCAATTCATAATAACCAAGTCATGGAAGAAGCCCAAGTGCCCATTGACCCATGATTGGATTAATAAATTGTAGTATATGTACACCATGGAATATTATGCAGCCTTAAAGAAAGATGAAGCCTTTACCTCTTTTCTGTTTACATAGAGGGATCTGGAACATACTCTCCTGAGTAAAATGTCTCAAGAATGGAGGAAAAAGTATCCAATGTGCTCAGTACTTCCACAAAATCTACTTATGCTTAGTCACACTTTCTTATGAAAGATAGATCACAACTATAGCCCAGGATGAGGGAGAGAAATGGAATGGGAAGGGAGGGGAGGGGGGAGGTTAGACAGAGGGAGGGTAAAAGGCAGGACCACACCTAGGGAACATATGATAAGGGTACAAGTCAAATGTTTCAAGTATAAAACATAGATGTTTTGGTATAATAATCAAGTAAATGAATGAGGTGAAAGCTATGGAAAACTATGTTGATTGGGTTGATCTAATTACGTCAGATTGTATAAAAAAAAAAATCAGTACCCCACATATGCATGAATGTATTCATGATCTATATGTATGTGACTTAATAAAAGAAAAAAAAAAAAGGCTATTCAAGCCTGGAACTTTTGAAAGTTGAAAGTCAAGGACAGGCAGTGCCTCTAGAACACAACAGGGTCCTGTGTGCCCAAGCTTCAGAAGCATCAAAAGAGAACCAGAGGAATCATCTCAAGGTAATTCACCAACTGGAAAAAGGGTGGGGAAAATATCTCCTGGAAAGCAGGTGGCCAAACAGCAGCAATTCTCTAAGAAGCAGTGGCCTCAGGCAAGTGGCCCAGGTCTCAAAAGGTCCCTTGAGGAGAGAATATGAGAGTGATGTCAGTGCATTCGAGAGCAGTGTCACTGCATTCAACGCACAAGTAGGACATCAGAATCCCAGCACCTAAGGGCAAAATAGAAATTAAGAAATTTTATTTTTCTTTTTTTATTTTTATTTTTTTTATTGAATCATAGCTGTGTACAATAATTCAATCATGGGGTACAGTGTGCGGGCTTCACATACAATCGGAGATATTTTCATCCACCTGATTGACATATCATTCATGAGATTTTCTCATTTACTAAGTGAAATTTTAAATATGCTGAAAAAGTTTCTCTAATATGAGACCAACGAGGGTGGCTGTGACCATTCTAAAGTTTAAATTTAGCAACAAGAAGGTCTCCAGTAAGAGAGGTGGAGTATGTTCAAAAACAGATCTCTTTCCTCAAGTCAACCTCCCTGACAGCTATGGAAGCCAGTGCTGTAGTTCATTTCCTACATGGACAGACACGGATATGGCAACCCACACATGAACCTCATTTCGATTTAGGCTCATAGAACACGGAGCTTTTTTTATTTTTAGAGACAGAGTCTCACTTCATCGCCCTCAGCAGAGTACCATGGCATCACAGCTCACAGCAACCTCCAGCTCTTGGGTTTGGGTGATTCTCTTGTGTCAGCCCCCCAAGTAGCTAGGGCCACAGGCGCCTGCCATGATGACCGGCTACTTTTTGTTGCAATTTGGCCAGGGCCGGATTTGAACCTGCCACCCTCGGTATATGGGACTGGTGCCCTACTCACTGAGCCACAGGCACCACCCAGAACATGGAGCTTTTTAAACCAAAATAAACTGGCACATGATGCAGACGAAACCAAATTTATCTCTGCTTGCCCACTTTCCTTTATAAACCAAAGATTTTAAATAGTAAAACAGATTTGAACCATATGAAGAGCTTGGTATTTTAAAGACTAGGTATTTTG
This sequence comes from Perodicticus potto, assembly GCA_963574655.1. NCBI lineage: Eukaryota > Metazoa > Chordata > Mammalia > Primates > Lorisidae > Perodicticus > Perodicticus potto. Next base: position 30,522 of record CAUYRH010077496.1, read on the forward strand.
TTTACTAAATCTTGTGGGAGGACAGGAACACTGTCATATAAACTGGGTAACTTCTAGCTCCACACCTATCATGGGCCCTGGAGTTCCAGAAAAAGTCCCTATTAGGAGTCCCTGGATTAGGGAACAGGATAAATAATAAAGAAAGTTGATACTAACATAGGCCAAAAATTAAGAGGGAAATAGAAGGCTTGGACGCTTGAACCTCCTATCACCCCCGTCCCATAAGAGGCACGCCAGGCGCTGGGCCCAAGGTATGTCAGTGCATCTGCCCAGGGGCTTTCCTCTTATCAATGGGGGATACAGAGGCTGCTTGGTACCAACCAATCTGTGGGCCTGGCATATAGGAGTTCATTGGTAATACCTAAAACTCAACAGCTAGAGGTCTTGGGCCTGTATCATTCTGCCCATCTGGGAAGAATCAACGTGCTCCATGGGAAGCCGAGTTGGGTCTAGACCTTCCCACACAAAACAGGGGTCAAGTCCCAGCTCACTCCTGATTGCAGTTCTGTGCATTGCACAAAAGCTATTATGATCACATAGCACCATTGAATCTTTGATTTCTTTAAAAAGTGACATGAGTGGAAGAGGATTCCTCTTCTGAGCTTCTGAAAAAGATACATGCACTTGAATAGGAGGTCTGGTCCAGGGCTACGAAAGGAACTTCACACCTTCCAGCCATCACCTGCCTCAGCTAGGACGCCTCAAAAAATAAGAAACCAGAGAGCATTTTGATTTAATGTCTTAGGAATTTTACCCCACATAGATAAGAAAATTTGATCTGTTATTTTAAATCCTTCAGATTTAATGTCCTTGGACTTTAATTTGCAATTTTTCTGGTACCTTATAGAATATCTCCCTTCTTGGTTTCTTTCTGTGAATGTCTGAGCAAGCCTTAGGCAATGTTAGCACTTAGCCATTGATTAAAAATACATTTTCATCAAAAATATCTTACATTCAGAGTAGAATCCAAAATGTTTTCAGAAGTAACTAAAAGAATTATAGTCAGTTGTCCCACTTTCTTAAACTTAAACATATTGAGACTAAAAGAGAACTTGGAGTGCTAAAGGTTTAATGATTAAACTTCAGCTCTGTATTTATGAATCTCTCAGCTTCCTTTACTAAGAGACTTGTTAAGTAAGTCGTAATTATCAGTAGTTCCTCCATGTACCAATTAGGCATTGAGAAGAAAAGCATAGGCCAGAAAAAGAAAAATTGGTAAAATATTTTAGCTGCCTTAAAAACAGCTGAAATGCCCACGCCATCAACATGCCTGTGATCTCTGAGTCAGCACTAGATAACTACAACCTATAAATTATCTAAATAGTCCCGTGTTGCAAAGTCAATTTTTTCAAATTACCTACAATTTTTCCTTCCTCGATTAATATAGGTAACACCCATTAAAAATAATTTGTGAGAGAAATGCATATAAACTGAACTAAATGTGACCATGTATATGCATGTGTATATATGTATTATTCACTCGGAAGGTTAAAACATACTAATGTCCTTCCAAGGGAAACACTGTAATATGAGAGAACCATAAAAATTTGTCAGACTTAAAAAAAAAACGGTTAAAGTACTTTCTAATCCTTTCTAAAGCCATAAAGAAAGCTTGTAATTGATCACCATCATTCATCTTTAAGTATTCATTTTAAGTTTTCAATGTGATTGTAGTGGTAATTGAATTTTTCTTTTGGAGCATAACCCAAAACATACTTAGACTTAGATATTATAAACGTAATTAAAATAAGCAAGATACTCTATTCTGATTAGCAGGAAATGCCAATTCTCTATTAGATTTTCTCATAAAAAGAAAAAGTAGTCATCTTTGTTTTCCATTTTTAAATAACAATATGAGGAACAAAGAAATCATCTCACACATTTTCACTGAGAGGTTTTGGTAAAAGACGAGAACTGTCAGAAGCCATTACCACAAATGGAGCTTGGCATTTCAAAGAAAGAAAAAGGTTTAATTTGATTTCAAAAGATAAATTGAAATAGAAACCATGGAGATGGAAACCTACTGCAATATAGGAAAGGCTTTTTGTAATTATTTTCATTCTTAATGTACTGCATTTTTGAAGGAGAAACATTATCCCTACACCTTGCAAATGTGAGAGCAGAAGAATGAGCACACGGGTTTAAAAGACGATAGAGAAATTCACATGAGCTATTTCAAGAACTGAAAGATGCACAGGCTTTGATATCCCTGAAAATGTAACGCTAAAGACTCAATTTTACTTCAAATTTTAAAAAAAAATCCTAGGTTCATAACAGACACAGATGTTGACATAAGTTCCTCGAAGATTTTCCCCCTTTCCCTTATACAAGGTCCGTCTGGAAAGTATTCAGCCATGGAATGTGGAAAATAGAGACAGACGAGGTCAGATAATTAAGTTCATGGACACATCCTAGTAAAATTCTACATACCGAGGCCAGCACCTGCTCACTCCCTTCAAAGAGATTTTGAAGCTCTTTTTCTGGAATGGCCGTCAGAGCTGTTGTTGTACAAAGATCTGACAATAAAGTCTGCAAACTCATCAGGGTGCTTTGAAGTGTGGACGAGGGCTTGGCCTTGCTGTGTAACTTCCCAAGGAGAGCATTCCAAGGTGAACACATGGTTTTCAACAATGAGGTAGGTAGCCCTTTTTCCGGGATGAGTTTGCCAACTTAATTGTCCAACATCATACATGACGTATATCTTCTGGACAGCCCTGGCATGTCGTAGTGATACTCCTAGGGAAATGTTTTCCTTAAAAACAGCTGGGGTCCTGCAGACGGTCACAGGCAAAAGTCAGGGTTATTGTCTGACTTTACCCCTTTAACTTGAAAATGAGACAACCGCATTAAGTGACCATTTTCGCTGTCCTTCCCGTCAGTCCATTTTGGGACTTGTCTGTCAGGTAAGAAGAAGACCAGAAGAAATCTTTTGTCAAACAGAAGCGTGAAAGTTGTGATACAAATAGGGGATTTGTGAGGAAGCAGAAAGATAATTTCATCTGTGACTCTTATAGCAAAGCGTCAAAGTATTGAGGTTGTCCTGAATCAGAAGTATATTAGTTTTTTTTTAATTCCCCAAAATATCAATCTTTAAGACACAATTAAAAGAGAGCTAAAGGCCAATCTATAATCTACACACAGGAAAGCATGTAGGGTTAAAAATCATAGTTGTTTCTCAACTATTTTTTAAAATGATGTGCTCTTTGTAAGTTGAAAATTCAGATGCACATATTTAAATTTTTTCCTCTACTGCTTACTTAGAGTGATAACGTTAGCAGGTAAAGATCCAGAGAGAAGGGAACATCCAGATCTTTTACTGCATAGGAGAACACCAGCGAACCACTTTTTTAAGGAGGAAGGAACATACTTCTAGCAATCATTGCCTGTGCCACATTGTATGAAGTCCTCAAATTAAAGACTCTGATGCCACCTACACTTTGCCAGGGTAAATGGGCTTGAAATGGCTACCTAGTAAAAGGCAGAGAGTACAATATCCAGGAAGCTCACACAGGCGTGAGAAGAGGGCGTGTGGAAGGTGAACAAAGCTTCCAGCGAAGGATAATTATATAAAGATTGTTCTCATAAACAGAAGTGAAATATATCCCAAAGCAGAGCAGCACAGGGCAAAGTAGCACAGACGATGGGAAATGGCCAGCATGACGCCAGGATGGCCGGGGTGCGTCTCCCAGACCATTGTGACGACAGTCTGCACCAGGGAGCCACCTCCCTGGGCCATTGAATTCATAATTACTGCGTGCCTACTATGTGCAGGACACTGTTCTAAGTTCTAAGAAACACACGTTTCTACACGTGATCCTCAAAAGCACCGGCAACGTGAGCATCAGATGGAGACACAGAGGCCTGAAGTGCTTGGAGAATTTTCTATCCAGTAGTAGTGCCCCCATCTGGACTCAGGGCTGCCAGCTGACTGCAACACCACCGATTCTTCTGTGATGCTGTTCGACATTTTAGAGACTAGCACTGTAGTAATAGCAATCCTTTTAGAGACATGTTTCACTTCCACATTTTAATATTCATTAGGTGTTTATTTCTCCTTTTGAATAAAGTAGTTGTGATATCTTATGGACACCACCGCAAAACAAAAATCTCTATTTCTAGAATTTGTAAATTAATATCCTTCCAATCGAGGAGGGGAGAAATCCCCCCATGAAAAGCAGAAAATAAAGTCAAAAGGTTTTTCCTCTCAGAAGCTTGAAATTGCCTCCCGCTCCTCCACCTTCCCCCCCCCCCAGCTACAACTTCAGGGGTTGAAGGAATAAAGGATAGATATAGGGTTTACCAAAACCTATAAAAGGTATGAAGGATGGCTTCAGAGAGAAGTCTCCTAGTGATCAATGTGAGAATCGCAAAGCAAATGGAATCTATGCCAATTTTATTTTTCTTTACAGCTTCCTGAAAACCTTTTCCAGCAAAACGTCGTAAATATAGACCAGATTAAAGAAAAAAAGAATTTCCTGATGATTTACTAACAGAAAATTTTTTTATAGAATTTGAAAACAAGTTTTTGAGCAACAAAAAATTGGAAAAGAACTTGTGGTGCATATTTGAAGGGTCAGGAGAAAACTTCTAAATACGGATCAAAAATGTTTTCACATAGTAAATGAGAAAATATCATGAATGTTATATCAATCAGGTTGATAAAAATATCTCCGATTGTATGTGAAGCCCACA
>CAUYRH010077499.1:0-25034 GCA_963574655.1 Perodicticus potto
CATTATTCACTCACCTGCTCAGTCATTCGTTACTCAGTTAACGTTTACAGAGGATCTACCATGCGGCTTCAGTGTGTGTCCCAGACACGACACTAGATGGTGAGAATCAACAAAAGTCATAACATAAATAGCAAGAAAAAAAATTCCTGCTCTCAGATAGACCATGGTTTACATGGTCTTATTCTGATAATGTGGGGTAGGTACCTGGATCAAGCTGAAGTTAAAACAACTGAAAATATCAGCTTATTTTTTGATACAGTCTCCCTCTGTTACCCAGGGTGGAACCTCAAACACCTGGCCTCAAGCAATCCTCCCACCCCAACCTCCCAAGTAGGTAGGAAAATAGGTGTATGACACCACACCTGGCTTATTTGTTTATTTATTTTAGAGATGGGGGTCTCTGGCTATGTTGCCCAGACTGAACTCAGACTCCTGGCCTCAAGCATTCCTCCTGCTTCAGCCTCCCAGAGTGCTGGGATTACAGGTGCTAGCCACCATGCCCAGCCTGTTTTAAAACTTATTAAGTGGCTAAATGAGTTGATAAGAAAATAAAGAGTACTCAAGTTAATTACTAAGTGAAGAAACCAACCCAGAGAGACTAGGTCATTTACTAAAACAGGTAAACCGGAGTTTTCATTTTTACAGCCCCCAGACCTCAAAAAGGAGGAGAAAATGGCCTGCCTCACTCAGGCTAGGGAGTCTAATAGAAAATACCCCTACTAAAGCAGGGACCCTAAAGAGTCAAACCCTTAATGTAAGAAGTGAACTAGAAATAAACTCACATTCCTACACAAACCAGGAGTCTAAACAGAGAAAAGGAAAGGAAAGAAAATTACCTCTCTGAAACTGTGGTGCTTAATAGTGAGGGGAAGATGGACTGTAAGGAAGCATAATCTAAAGATGGCCCATACATACATTTGCAGCCCAAATTCACATTTCTAGGGTGTCCAAAAATGTTTCAGTGAAAAATTTAATCTAAAGTGGTCCCAGACAAGTTGTGAGCCTAAAAGCTTAATCCAAACAAACACAAATCTCAGAGACACCTGGCTTTATCTCAGGTCTCAAAGAATCCCTTTCCCCATCAGCCAAATGAGTAACTCACAGTCAAAATTCACATACACACACACACAGACACAGTCTCACACAATAAGCAAGGCACCACGAATAAAAGCCAGAAGAAAAAAATAGCATAATCAGACCCTCAAACATTCAGATATTGAAATTGCCAGGCATATATAAAAAATGTTCTCTGTTTCAACAACTGCAAAAGAGGCTTACAAATATAAGAGCAAGAAAAATTTTAAAGAGATCAAATAGAGCTCCTAGAAATCAAAATACAATAATTAGAATTTCAAATGTATTGGTTTTATACTCCTATAAAGATTAGATATGGTTGAAAAGAGAATTAGTGAACTGAAAGATAAAATTAAAGAAATAATCTGAAATGCAGAACAAATGGTCAGAGATGGAAAATATAACAGAGAGGCCAGGAAGCATGGAGGATAAAATTAAAAGGCTGAACTTACATCTCACTGAGATTCCAGAAGCAAAGAGTGGTGCAGAGCAAGAGTTGAAGAAATAATGGCTGGGACTGTCCCAGAATTAATAAAAACTCCATAGATTTAAGAAGCCAGTGACCCCGATAGGTCATAGCAAAACTTCAGAACACCAAAGAGAAACAACATCTGAAAAGCAACCAGAGAAGAAAAAACAGACTACTTGCAAGAAACAAACATTTAAACTGGATGAAAAAGTCAATAGATTGATGTCTTCAACATACTGAGAGAAAGTAAAAGCCAACGTAGAATTCCATATCAAGAAAAAATATATTTCAACAACAGGAATGAAACAAAGACATGTTCCAGCTATTTAACTGGTCTCTTTAAGCATCAACGAAGATCGCTATTAGGGATCAGATAGGAAACAGAAGAACAAAGAAATTTAGGTGAGGACCAAGTGAACTACAGGGCATGTGGCCCATCTAAAGTGAGCAGCTTTCTCGGTTCCAGCTGATTATTACCCAATATAATCAACGAAAACTGGACATTCATGTTTTGTTAGAAAAATTCTAACATTTAAGTGTTAGCAAACAAACAGGTGTATAAAGAAACTTTGAGTGGGTCAAACAAATAAAGACCGGAAACAAAGTGCAGGAAATGGATCACTGGTGTAATACTGGTTGGAGAGGACAAAGGAGTGACTCTACAGGTGGAACAGCAGAAGGGGTGTCAAGGCTCTGCAGCCAAACCCAGCAGCTCAGAGAGGCCTGGACCCGGAGGGCAGCCCTTGTTCCTGGATGGGGGAGTTCCCATCTCTAACTGTACCCCAACTCACAACATCCTGTACTCAGGCCAAAGTTCCTCTCCTAGAGGGCCCTTACCTTCCTTTCTCCTAGAATATGCCGTTTTCTCCACACTTTAGCCCATACATTGCCTAGGGTGGGAGTGGGGGAAGACTTCCCTGACCAATCCTACCCCCAAAGCTGCCCATGCTAACTGATGGACTTCATTAGCCAGATGGAACAACTGTCCATGATCTATCTCCCCACTCACCATCTCCCAGGCACTGACCCCAGACCCTCATGGGGCACAGAGTTAAGTGGACAGTAGTTAAGGTTCCCATAAAGGTATAGAGGGGGGCAGGGACCAGGGCCTGGGCAAGGCAGATGCCGTCTCTTTACATATGCAATAACGCTGCATGCACAGGGTGCATATATTATACTAGGGCCTCTAGGCTGGATGCATAAGTGGATCATAAAAAGCATTAATAAGCAAAACCTGAGAAGGAAGCAGGCTGTCTTTATGCATGGGGTGGGAGACAGAGAGAGGTGAGGAGAATAGCAGTCAGCCTGAGGATGATGACTGGATATCCTTTAACACTCATCAGGGTGTGCTCGGCACAGGCTCCCACAAGACCGCTTCCCCACACTTACAGTCTGAGGGGAGTCTAAGTAAATAACCACACTGAGAATTATTTCATAACAGTAGTGATAAAGGCCAGATGGAGGAACGTGAGCATCTGGCCCCCACCCCCCCAAATGATTTAACAGTTCTTTCCAAACTTCTTTGTGTTTTTAATATCTATTTTATTAAATAGGTAATTTATATCATTCAAAATTCAAAAGGAACAAAAAGCCCCACCCATCCAGTCCTTACCTTGCAAGAACGTCTGTTTGCAGTTTCTTATGTACACATATCTTCACTGAGATAGGTGTATGATATGCAGATACAAGCAAATATGTGTGTGTGTGTACAGGTGACCCCTGAACAACACAGGTCTGAACTATATTGGTCCACTTACATGCAGGGTTTTTTTGTGTGTGTGTTTTTGTTTTTTTTCAGATGTCTAGGAAGTACAAAGTACATCCCAGATTTTATTTATTTTTATTATTATTATTTTTTTATTAAATCATAGCTGCGTACATTAGTGCAATCAAGGGGTACAATGTGCTGGTTTCATATACAATCTGAAATGTTTTCATCAAACTGTTTAACATAGCCTTCATGGCATTTTCTTAGTTATTGTATGAAGACATTTCTTTTCTGCATTTAGTAAATTTTGCCTGTACCCTTCTAAGATGCACCATAGGTGTGGCCTCACCAATTACCCTCCCTTCACTCCAACCTCCTCCCTCCCTTCTCCTCCCTTGCCCATTTCCCCATATTCTTGTGCTATAGTTGGGTTATAGCCTTCATATGAAACCTATAAATTAGCTTCATAGTAGGGCTGAGGACATTGGATACTTTTTCTTCCATTCTTGAGATACTTTGCTAACAACATGCAGGGGTTTTTCGACAAAAGTTACACCACGTGTGTGTGCCACCCTGGCCTCCCCTCCCACCTCCTCCACCTTCGCCTCTGCCACCCTGAGACGGCAGGACCAGCCCTTCCCCTCCTCAGCCTACACAGACCTTTATGATGAGCCACCTCTACTTCATGAACAATGAACAGATTATCTCTTCCTTAGGATTTCCTTAATAATGTTTTCTTTTCTCTAGCTTATTTTATTATAAGAATATAGCATATAAAGCATGCAAAATACAAGGCCTATCCAGAAAGTATCCAGCCACGTACCTCTCTATTTTTCTTAGTACATTGGTGGATACTTTCTGAACAGCCGTTGTATGTGTTAATCAACTACTTATGTCATTGGTAAGGCTTCTGGTCAACAGTAGGCTATTGGTAGTTATGTTTTAGGGGAATGAAAAGTTTGGGATTTTGACTACACGGGAGTGTTGGTGTACCATCTTATGGTTTCCTATGTCTCTGACAGCAGACTTTAGAAATAAAGGAACGACACATGGACTTGGACTTGGAGGATAACTTGGAACTGGGTAGGTGAGAGAAGAGAGAGGACTATTACAGGCAGGGGAACAGGTTGTTCTAGGTGCACGTTGGAGAGTTGGTGGAGGGGCCGCTTCTGCCAACAGAGGAGGGGCACAGAGCATATGCCTTGCCCAAGGTCGCACCCCTCCCAGGGGCAGTCTGTACCCACTGTGTGACTGATGGAAGGGTACAAAGGCCTGGCCCTTCTTCCGTGCGGATCCTCCCTGTTCTGGGGGGCTCCCCAGAGGGAGGGCTGAGGCCTTCGCCGCAACCACATTGCAGTTCTACTTCTCCTCTGCCCAGTCCCGCTCCCCTCACTCCTGCATACAAGTGTCCATCTCAGAGTCTGTTTCTAGAAACCCTGGCCTAACACCATGGGAAGTGGCCCAAGAGTTTAAGTGCCAGAGTGTGACATACCGAAACCAGCCTCTACCTACTGGCTATGGAGATTGGCTATTCCCCACACTTCCATTCTCTATCTATAAAATGAGGATCAGGATACCTCTGTCCTACACTATTGGAGATGACATATGGGGAACCCTTGTAGACAGGATGCCGCCTTAAGCCAGTGGAGCCCCAGACGTTGATCCCATCACGATCCTCCCCTCCCACCCTCTGCACTAGGCTGGCTCATGCTACAAACGCATTGGCTCCCCCAGCATCTTTCCTCAGGGCCCACCTCCTCCAGAGCCTTCCCTGCCTCTCTCTCCTCTGTACTCTCGGAACACCCGGCATCTCCACCAAATAATCTTGTGTGCTCAGTAATTTATACCAAAATATCCACAGAAGCAGAGGAGAAGAGAACTTGTACTTCTGGAAATGAAGAGCCTATAGAAACAGACCCCAAAGATGAAACTGTGTTTAATATCGTATTTGTCTGCATCTTAATTCATTCATTTATTCATTCAATAAATTGTCACTAACATCCAAATAGCAGTGACAGCACAGGCGTGGCTCCACTCTTCCAGGAGCTCAGAGTTGAATGGACCTGTCTGGAAAAATCTATGTAAATTCTGCATTCTACTCCATAATATATTCATGCTTATTTTAATATAAAATGTTTCTTTCTCCATCCCATTATCAAATAAAATTAGTCCTTCAGGAAGGTAAGTCAGATTTATCTGTGGCTTCTTGTGTGCCAGCTGGGCATGTATATCCCAGCATGAGAAGCCCAGACAACCCCTCCTGTTTGCCTGTGGCTTTGTCACCGAACCAGAGCATCCCGAGGGTAGGACAGCGTCTGCCTGGAGCAAAGGAAACTAAACCAGCCCAATGTACCACCCACCTCACTTCTGGCTTCCGCCCATACAGCCAGAAAAAGACCCCCATCCCAGAGAGGTAGAACCATCTCCTGCCTCGGGAGAGGAACGATGGCTGGGCCAACCTGCCAGGCAGAATCGCTCCCTGGGCTGACTCTGGCTAAGCCGATGTAAAGGCAGGTCTGCTTTGTGGTAAATGGAATATCCTTCCAAATAATTTGGCTCCTCCTCCCTTGCTTCTGCCAGAAATGTCCTAGATGTGGCAGCCTGAGGACAAAAGATCAACGCAAGAAAGATGGCAAAAGACCGAAACAGCCAGGGTCTCTGATGACGTCATTCATGCCCGGAACCAAATGACTCCAGCAACTACCAACCTCTTTTTATAAGAAAAACTTACACCACTGCCAGTCAATTTTCTGAACTTGCAGCCAATACGCTCCTAAACAACCCAACTCTATAGAGTGAACATGATCTTTTGTGTAAGTTATTAATTCAGTCCCTGCAATGTCAATGTCCCCACTTCACAGATGAGCAGTCTATCGATGCATATGAGAAGGTCCACACCTATTTGGCATAAACCCCTGGCAAACCAAGAACAGAAGGGAACATCTTCAATTCGATAGAATTTACATGGCCCAAGCCTACAGCAGGCATTACACTTAATAGAAAAAACTTTAGACACAGATCTTTTTTTTTCTTTTTTTTGAGACAGAGCCTCAAGCTGTCACCCTGGATAGAGTGCCGTGGCATCACAGCTCACAGCAACCTCCAATTCTGGGCTCAAGCGAGTCTCCTGCCTCCACCAAGTAGCTGGGACTACAGGCACCTGCCACAATGCCTGGCCATTTTTTGGTTGCAGCCATCATTGTTGTTTGGCGGGCCCAGGCTGGATTCAAACTCTCCAGCTTAGGTGTACGTGGCTGGCACCTTAGCCGCTTGAGCCACAGGCACCGAGCCAGACATAGATCTTTTAAGATCAGAAACAAAATGAGGATGCCCACTATCATCTCTGCTAATGACACTGTTGGTAGTCAAAAGACCAAGGTCACCCCAGGACAGGTGGCAGCGCAGGGCCAGCTCTGTCCTGACTCTCAGGCCTGTGCTCTGCTGAAGGAGCTGTCACACAGAGAACCTACACAAAACCCCACACACCCCGGGGCCCAGGGAGGACCAGGGCCCTGCCCCAGCAGCCACACCTGCCCTGCACTGGCCAAGTGCTCTGTATTTGGAAAAAGTGATGGTGAGATCCCCTCTCCAGGCTGGAGAAACAGCTCTCTCTGCTGAGCCTCCCCCGACCCGCTGCCTCTGCTTTCTCCAGCTCCCCTGGGAGACAGAAGAAGAGAGAGAAAGATACTTGGCAGGTGTCTTGCAAGCACCTCGGCCCCGTCTGCTTATCTGTGTCCCTGCCACCTCGCCACGGCAAATTGCTTGTTGATAAATGAGGCTATTTAAGAGCGAATGATGCTGGCATTACAGTTATTAATGAGGACGACGTGGAGAGACGTTTAAGAGCGGCCTGACTATTCTCACATCTTCCCACCTGTGAGTAATGGGGCCACTGTGTCTCAGGCCCTCACCCCCACACCCAGGTACAGCCCTAGGACACCCACAGCTGCACTCTGTGGCCGCGGGAGGTGCGGGATAGCAGGATCCCAGAATCACGATTTCCACAGGAGCGTTCTAGCTCGAAGACAGGAGCCAGCACCTCCTTCTGGAAGCTCAGGCAGTGAAGACATCAAAATGGGAATGTGAGAGGGCGTGTATGTGAGCGCATGCGCGGGTGTACATATGTGTATGTGTGCGCGCGCGCGGGTAGGAGCACAAACATGGTAGCACAGTAACGCTATGTGAGTACGTGCACCAACACAGTGATTGTTGCTCACCCAGTCCTGGGACTAGAACTTCCACTCTCTATGCCTCAGTGTTCGTTCCTGTAGAACAGGTGTAACAATCACATCCACCACATGTCCCATGGGGAGATTAAATCAGCTAACCCGTATAAAGTGCTGAGCCCAGGGACTGGCCCTGAAGATGGAGAAAGCCCAGGAGAGGGTGAAGACTTCGCCCTCTTCCCTCTGTTGTAGTTATTTCAGTGAACTTGCACACGGGAGTGAGTGGCAGAGAGGAAGTGCCAGGTGGGAGAAGAGAGCTAGTGTGGGCTTGGCTTTGGAGAGATGCTAGGAACAGGGCAGAACAGGCAGAGAGAGGAATGATAGGAGAAGCAGGGCTGAGACCCAGCTGGGTCACACTCCCCCCCACAGTTGGTAAAGTATCAGCCACCACCTGCTGATGGATAAAGAGCTGTTGTCTCAGGCGGTCCCTGCACCCCTACCCAGGACTCCTCCGAAGAGCTCACCCCGCCCCACCAGAGGTCTGTGGGACCTGCTCCAGCCTCACAGCCAGTGTCACTCAGCTTGGGTGTGTCAGGCTGGAAAGTGAACAACCATTTTGTCACCTGTGGAAGCAGTGAGAGTGACTTCAGTGCCTGAGCAGGGCCCAGTCGAGCCAGGGTGGGTTGCCGAGGACAGCCTGGCATCTAGAGAGCTGCCCAGAAGGCAAAGCCACAGCCATAGCCCTGTAGGCAGCTGGGCTGCTGCTGAGTTGTGATTTAATGTCAGGCCCCTTACCTCTGTCTACCAGGATGGGTCACTGAGCAATGTTTCCATATCTTCTGCAAAACCACAGCTGAAGATACTGTCACCTGCACCTTTCAATTTCAATGCCCTTTGTGCTAAGAGCCACATGATCAATTCCTGCCTGAGATTTACTTCCAGGGAGAGAAACTGCCTCTACAAATGAATGGGCGCACTTTCTGTTGGCTGGAAGCACTTCAGGCAAAGGTCCTTTGGATTTAACTGTCAGAAAACTTAGGGCCAAATGCAGTGCCCCAAATGTTGTAATCTGCACCACTCGGGCACCTGACACCACCTACGCCTGTGCTTCCTGGAGATACACTACTTTGACTCATCCTCCCGTGTCTGCAGTGGCACTGGGCTTTCCCCGCCAATTCCCCCAGGTCCTTGTGGAGGTAAGAGCAGAAGTAAACAACCAGCCCAGCAGCATCCACAGTCCCCCTGTCCTGTCCACCTGGGGTGGACGAGGCAGCCTCTGCCTTGCCCATGGAGTCAGTCCTCTCAAGTCACCAGAAACTTCTGGCATCAACTTTAGAGCAGTCCTATGGCTAAGAGAGAAGATGGAGCGGTCTCTCTCTCTCTCTCCCTTTTTTTGTTTAGCAGGCTCAGGCTGGGTTTGAACCCACCAACCTGGTGCACGGGGCTGGCACTCTAACCATTGAGTTATGGGAGCCCAGCCGAGAGGTATCTCTTGGGTTGGTGGTCCCAGAATGTGGGGAGGCACATACCTGCAAGGACTCAGGGACCTAAGGTCCTCAATGTTAGGGAACTCTATTTTGGATGCTCAAAACAAAAGAAATAACAAAATGCAAAGGGAGAATGGAGAGGGGTAAGAAAGAGAAGGAAGGAAAAGAGGGAGGAAGAAAAAGATCCTCCTTCAGGAGTTTTTTTGTGTGAGCAGGAGCTGGATTGAAGCCCTTTGCAATGGGGCCTAAGCCAAGTCTCAGGTGCCCCCCAGTCTGAGTGTCCTCATACCCACAGCCTCATTTCCAGCACTGCGGGGCTTAGAGATATGAGGGCCGCTGCCAAGGCCCTTCCCTTTGCTTCCCTCTCCCTCTGTAAGTCTTCCCTCGCTTCCTTTTAGAGAATCAAAAGTTTAAAGACCCAAAGGAATGGCTTTCTCATGGTGGAATTTCTAGCACTGACAGGAGCACACTCAGGAGAGCCAATCCTCTCAATCCTGAGCCAATCCTGAGCCAATCATTGTCCCTCTGAATCCTCTCTGCCCGGCACAAAGATCCCTGCAGATGGGCAGGTTCACCCTTGGCCTCAGCCCCTTCCCCACTCACTCCTGTTCTCTTGTGAGATTCAGTTCATCCCCCACCAATTCCTTAGACCAGCGGTTCTCAACCTGTGGGTTGCAACCCACAGGAACTGTATTAAAGGGCTGCGGCACTGGGAGGGTTGAGAACCACTGCCTTAGACAAAAACCTCCTGAAGGCTTCCACCCCACAGGAACCCTGGGGAAACTGGTCCCTGAGAGAGGGGAGAGGAGAGGATGAAGGAAATAAGCACAGGGAAACTCCAAAGCATTAGCCCTGCCTTCCCCTCTCCCTTCATGTGGGCAGGTTGGCGATCAGTCTAGAAAAGAGAACAGCCTGTGAGTCTGGGAGACAGTAACGCTGGGTTTCAATCCTGCCTCCTCGACTTACCTGCTGTGTGACCCTGGACAAGGTACTTCTCCTTGCCCTCTCTGAGCCTCATCTACATAATATGGACAATTATTCCTGTTTCTTAGGGTCGTTCTGAGGACTAAAAGAAGAAACACACGTGAAGGTCCCTAGCTTGAAACAGATGCTCAGCAAATGGCCAGACCCTTCCTTTCTTCAACCCAAAGCCATCCAGTCGCCATGTGACCAGTGAGCAGACATGAAAAATAACAGGACAGACAGATCAGCCCACTGGCTGCCCAAGCTCTCCATTCTCATACAAGAGGAGAGGAGAAAAGACCTTCTTTTTGGTCAAGTGATTTGTTAAGGAGAGGCTCTAAGAAAATACGAAAATGGTTTCATTTATACATTTCAGGCTTTTGTTCTTCAATTCTTCCACATTCGCTGGAGTTATTAATGTGCCATTGAACTTGGGGTGATACTTAGCTCTGAAGAGCAATGAGAAACAGAAGAGAAAGGGGAGGTATGATGTCCAGTGAGCCACCCGGTGCCCACATGTGCCCAGACCAGCACCAGGTCCTACAGAGGGACAAGGTGTCAGATGCAGTAAGAACTGCAAATGGACCCTGGCCACAGCTCTGTCTTCAGGATGTTCAGGATACTCCAGCAGAACAGAGGGCGGCAACTTACTGTGCCAGGGTAAAGCGGCCACAAGGCTCCAATAGCCTTGAAGGAATGAGACAGAGGGAGAAGGGAGGGCATTCATGGAACGCAGGAGCAAAGCCCTGGGAGTGCAGCTGTTGGCATGTAGGTAGGACCATGCATGAAAACCCAGAAAGGGCAGGAGTGGAGGGGCAAAGTGTGCAGTGGTAGGAAATGTATCTGAGAAGCTGAGAGGGGAGAGCAGGGCCTCAACCATGAAGGGCTCTGTTTGCTGTGCTAAAAAGCTTTTATTTTATCCTGGTGGCACAGGGAGCTATCAAAAGATTTTAAAATAGAAGGGTAACCTGGCTTCATTTATACTTTCAAAAAGACTCTTTTGGCAGTTGCATAAAAGACAGATATGTGTGGACAGACACCAAAGGCAAGAGACAAGCTGGAAAGTTATTATAAAACCTAGGCCACGGACAGCAAATCACTCTCATGCTAAGCGCCACTTCTGATAGATTGGTAGTGGCTGCCTGGGACACTGTGTTGAGAAGAGGAAAAGTACAATTGGCTAGTGATGTCTGCCTGGGCACAGGATAAGAAAAATGTGCACGAGAGGGAGGGATTTGCCAATCCTGCCTAAGCAGAGACAACAGGAGCCCAGCAGAGAAAGAAAAGGACAGGCCATCACAGAGACACTTCAGAAGTAGAGACAGCAAGATATAGGGATTCATTAAGGGACAAGGAAGTTGACACGCGAAGTTCTGGAGGAGGGATCTGGTACCACTGAGTGAGCGTTGGATGACAGGGAGAAGACAGGTTCTGATTTAGATCTGTGTTTGTGGGGCCTGAGGAGAACCTCAGGTGAGGTCCAGGACACAGGTAGACGTGCTCATCTAGAGCTCTTGGGACAAGGGATGAGCTGGAGAAGGGCTAGCTAGCTGGACCTTGAACATGGTGAAGCCACGGGAGAGGTATGGTCCAGGGAAAGGGCTGTGGAGGATGTGATGAAGGGGGCTAAAGACAAAGGCCTGGGGAAGGCCAACATTCAAAGAGGGGCATGAGAGGGAGGCCAGGTGCGGAGCCTTGGGGAGAGGATGGGGAAGTGCTAGGAGCCAGCCACGTGGGCTGCCACACAGAGGCCGAGAAGCAAGTGTTGAAGAGTGGCTTCCTCCGGATCTCACTCCAGGCCAAGAGTGAAACAGCCCCAACACTTCTAACGCTCCTCTTGGTCAAGGCATTGGCCCCTAGATTCTCCACAACAGTGTCCTCACTCTGTCCAACTCTGAGAAGGAGGGAGCAGGTGAAGCGGGCTCTTAAGCAGGGGGTGCGTTGAAGCTCCTGGCAGTGTTCAAGGTGAGCTCACACATGTGTCTGCTCTGTCATATTTCTTGAACTTGTATATCTAGGTTCCACAGCACACTCTGCTCTCTGTGATATATTTCACAATTGAAATCACAATAGAAAACTAAGAAGTTTAAAACAGGAGCGAAACGGACGAGGCCAAGCGCACAACTCCTTTCCACACTGTCTGGTGTTCCCATCCTCTGTGCCCTCAGCCAAGTCAGTGGTTTTCCACTGGTACCTGAAGTGTCTGTTCCAACATCAGATCTTTCCAGAGAACCCTAAGGAGCAAACTGGATCTGGGAACACATCCTTCCCCTTCCTTGGCTCTCTACCCAGCCATCTGCTGTGTGACCTTGAGAACATCGCTTCCCTTCTCTGAGCCCCAGATTCCTCATCACCATCAGAAGGCTGGGCTAGAGAAAGCACAAGACCCTTTCAGACACAAGCTGAAAATTCTCCCAACTCTCCCACTTGATATTGTCGGGTTCAAGATGAACAAAGAGCGGGAGGATGCAAGTCTTCCTCTTTGTGTGTGGGGTACTCACCAGCATCCTGTATCTTTCGTGTGAGGGGGAAAGAAAATGCCAGGTGCGTGTGCCCCTGATGCCCTATTTAAATGCTCCCCCCACCCCATGTGCTGTGTGTCTTTGTACAGTCATTCCCAGCTCCCACCAAACACATCACCAAAGGTCTGAAAGCTGCCAGCAAGGCGGGGGCTCCCCTTGAACTCACGGAGGGTGAAGGACCTCAGAAATCATCTCATCCACCCTCTCATTTTGAAGAGTACCCACTTGCCTAGACCACTAGCAGACCGGAAGAGGAGCCAGAGCTGAGCACGGGCATGAGACCCCTCACAGGCTGGCATTCTTCCCACCTGCTCAGGCTGCCGGACCCCAGGCACGGGCCTGGAGTTTGTTCCAGCCTCTGTCCCTTATGTCCTGCACTCCAGGGCCTGCCCCTGCCTGTCCCTGTCACTGGCCAGATCCTCCCTACCTTCCCTTTTACACCCCTGCCCCCATCTTGCCCCCCTTCCTCAGGCAAAGCCAGTGGGGGGTGGGCACCCCTGGGTGACAGATGGGCTGCATACTGTTTTCACTTGTCACGCGGGCGTACAGAATGACAGACCTTGGGAACTGGGCATTAATACCAAAGATTTATAGTCAAATCTGT
The DNA here is from genome assembly GCA_963574655.1 of Perodicticus potto. Classification (NCBI taxonomy): domain Eukaryota; kingdom Metazoa; phylum Chordata; class Mammalia; order Primates; family Lorisidae; genus Perodicticus; species Perodicticus potto. Next base: position 12,994 of record CAUYRH010077499.1, read on the forward strand.
CACGCCTGAAGGCACTTCCCCCAAACTTGGCTCGGCCTGAAGGTCGCTTTTCCGAGGTGATAAGTGCAAAAAAGATGTCCTCATCCGCCCTCCTGCACCCTCCCCTACCAGAGCCCAGAGCCCAGGGCCCAGGGCCCAGGCCGCACAGCAGGACATGGAGAGAGGAAGGCAGGAACGGGAATTCTCCAAGCCACAGAGTCTGAGACCGGCACCTCCTCCAGATTCACTCTGTTCCTACCCCTCGCTCCCCACCATGACCCTTAAATACAAGAGGCCAGGAGGGTGGAGGGGCAGAGGACACCCCTGGGCAGCTCCTAGGCATGTCATTGTGTACCTGTCTGAGGGCCCAGCCAGCTGAGCACCTCTCTGTGTTGGCTTGGGGGTGGGGAGGTATGGAGGGAGAAGGGAGAGCAACACCTGGCCCTGCAGAGACAGCAAGGGGGTCCTGCTCCCAGCTTGCAAAGCTTGGACTGCCATCTAATCTCAGGCCACCTGAGAACTGGAAGTCGCCCTTGCAGGACCCGGAGGGGCAAATATGCCACCATCCTGGTCTTCCTACTGAGGCCAAGAGCCGGCATCCATCTACTCACCAAATATCTACCTCGTCTTATAAGATCTTGGAGGGTGAGAGCTGAGAGGCATCTTAGGGACCAATGGCCCCATTTTACAGATGGGGAAACTAAATCTCTGAGAGTAGAAAGAATCCAGGTCTATTCATTCATTTGACAATTACTGGTACTGCACTGGGGGCTCAGCCTGCCAGCTGGGGCTCTTGAGTGGCTGCCTGCTCTGAGCAAATCCCTGTGCAGGGAACAGAAATGGGCACAGGACAGGTAAGTTGTCTCAAGGAGAGAGTCTAACAGAGGATCCAAACTTAAGTATATGGACCCTCAAACCACAATTGGAAAGTTAAAAGAAGACTGGGTGTGGTGGCTCACACCTGTAATTCTGGCACTCTGGGAGGCTAAGGTGGGAGGATCATTTGAGGTCAGGAGTTTGAGACCAGCCTGAGCAAGAGTGAGACTCATCTCTATTAAAAATAGAAAACTTAGCCAGGCATGGTGGTGAGTGCCTGTCATCTCAACTATTCAGGAGGCTGAGGCAAGGGGATCCCTTGAGCCCAGGAATTTGAAATTACAGTAAACTAGGCTGAGACCCTGGCACTACGGCCCAGGCAACAGAGCAAGACTATAAAGAGAAAGAAAAGGAAAGGAAGAAGGAAACACCATAGCCAAGAGGCTGACTCATCTCACCCACACAATGCCCCGAGGCATAATGCATTATTTTCTCCATTTTACCAAAGAGGAAACTGAGGCACAGGTCTAACAACTGCTCATTACTAGGATCCAAGCCCTCCTGCTGACTGCCATGCTCTACTGTCTCCCAGAAGGCAACATGGTAAACACTGTCATACAGGCCTCGATTAGCTGCCAAAAGTGTAGCCAGTAAGGACTACACCCTCGGGGTGCGGGGGGAGGTGTTTCCATGGGCTAAGGTGGTCTCTGAAGGCTTCCTAGAGGAGGTGGCAAAGGCATTAGAGCAGAGCCAGAGCCTCAGTAGGAACACTGACCTAATAAAAAGGAAGCTTCCCAGGCTGAACCCCTCTATTTCAAACCCACTTTAGGGGCTGATAGTCACACACTCCAACCCCTCCCTGAGGGAATCGCCCTGTTAGCCCCACCTGGGAGACTCCCTGGAGCCAGAGGCTGCCGGACCTTGTGCAGAACAAGCCAGCCCAGGAGGCATGAGGAAGGGAGCTGCACTGGCAGCTGGTGCCCCGGCACTGTGGCAGGCGGTGGGGGAAGACGATGGGCACCGGCAACCCAGACTCTGAAGCTGGCACGAGAGCAGTACCATTCCTGGGTTATAGATGAGCTAAATTAGCTGTGATGCTCATTAGTGGCAGCTCCTAATTAGTGAAAATTAATATTGGCTTTGATAAAGACGTTGGCACCAGCTCTCCAAGACAGAGGCATTATCGACCTTGTCAGCCGGGCTAACAACTGGGTAAATGGAAGAGCTGGGGGGCCTGGGAGCGAGCAGTGGGTCACTGGGGAGGGAGCACAGTGCTCACGGGGGTCATCTGGGGGCAGGCTATGGGCACACCCTCCCGTAGCTCCCCGGAGCCACCAACAGACCTCCTGCAGGGACCTGCCCCCATACCCAGAGCAGTACCTACAATAATTATCCCTAATCTCATTCGCCTCTTCTGGGCTTCAGGCAGTGTGCCAAATATTTTCCCATGTATTTAATGTTCCTAAGACCTCTGGAAATAAATACTTTTTTCACCTCTATTTTACAGAGGGGACAACTGAGGCTCACAGAGGTTGAGGAACTTGCCCTGGGACATCTGGGTACCAAGATTTAGGCTCTGGCTGCCTAACTCCAGAGCTACACTCATGACCTTGGTATTGCCCTGGCCCTCCCTGCAACCCACCCTCAGAAGAGGCGATCTGGAGGCTAGCACCACAGTACACCAGCATCTCATGCTGCATCTGGCACAAAGTGGGTGACCAGAAAGTCCTCATGAATGAACAAACAAATAAACACTGCTCTGAGCAGTAGTGTCTGTAAGTAGATATGATATGAGTATTTACATGCACTTCTTATGATTTCCTTCTCCATCCATTCAATGCTATGGAGAACCTGTACTTCAGTGTGGGTCTACTGAGTCCAGGACCAGGTCTCCAGACTCTGTGTCCCAGAACACCCCCTCTCCAGCAGGGAGGCCCCCTGGGCACAGCCTGCCTTCCCAGGCAGTGACTGGAGGCCTGGAGGCTTCGGCTGGCCCAGGTCTTAGCTGTACTGTTGCCCAGTGACCAGCTCTGGGGCCGGCCCCGCCTCAGGCCACTGGGGAGGTGACTCGGTAGATGTGGCTTCCCTTCACCCAGGTCCTTGCTCCCCAGCCAGGGACCCTGAGAGCCAGCCTGGAGTAATGAGAAGTAACAGATACATCTATTTTTAATCCAAATAAAGGGAAAATGTTTGCTACCACAGAGTTTATAAAAATAACAATGCATTACTCAGGCATTAATAACAATAAAGATGTCAAACTGTCAGATAAGAAGTTAATCTCATTCCGAGCACAATTAAAGATGCTATTATCCCGCCACCTGGGACCACTCTGGCTTCTACCTCTCAGCAGGCTCAACAGACAAAGGGGCCATGCACAGAGCATGGGGCGTCTCTGGCACCCGCCAGCCTGCTCACCCACCGTTCACCTTCTGACCTTCCCTGAGACTTACTCAGACTACTCCCTCTGGGACCCCAGCATAAAACTCAGTCCCCACTTGTCTGTGGAGTACCTGATAGGACCTTCAAGGCCAAAGAGTGAGGGTAGAGACGGTCGGGTCTAGCCTGTGGCCTGCCACTCACCTATGCGCTCCAACAAGGGAGCCCTGGGCTAGCACTCTGGACAGGTGGAGGGGACAATCCCTCATAGTTGGGTCAATGAGGGTCCAATCAGGAAGAGAGAAACACTGTTAGTGCTGCACACAGAGAGGATTTAACACAGAGACTCAGTCACATGGGTGACAGAAGCTAAGAGGCCAAACAGGTAGGTAATGACCCAGAGGCTAGCAGCGGCAGGAAGCCACCATGGCCAGCTCTATGCTCGAGGGACAAAAGAGAAGGTGGTATGAGCAGGAGCCAGGAAAGACACAGCCGCTGGAGTCACCACACAAGGAGAGAGTGAAGAAGAAACACCCGGGCTCCTCCCTCCCGCACACTGCCCATCTCCTACCAGGGACCTCTGTTGCTAAATCCAGGTGGCAGCCAGCTGACCTGGGAGTCTGGGGGAGCAGCCCATGACTTAACACTCTGCCACTCAGAGCAGAGCTGGAGACAGCCAGAAATGGATCCCAGGGCAAACAAGCTGAGGGCTGGCCCAGGGTCCAGTCCTGAGATATAATCACTCATCATTGATTGAGCACCAAGCCCACTCCAGGCACACCTGTGGATGTGGGGGATAAAAACATAAATTATAAGTCGCATTGACTCTCAAAGCAATTACTGCCTATCGGAGGAAACAAACACATAAACAGATTGTTCCATGTGATAGGCACATGACGGGCTACATCACAGGCCATGAGTACAGGGGACAGAGCCAAGGAAGGACTCCAAGAAGAGAGACAGCTTGAGACGGAAGAAGGAATGAAAAGGGAAAGGAAACCTAGGACGGGCGTGCCAGGCAGCAGTGACAGTGGAACCAGGAGCGTGGGCAGGGTGAGAGAGGGGATGGAGGAGGAGACATGGGGGGACTCATCAGTGGTGGGGCCTCAGCCCTCCTGGGGCAGCGGCAGGCACAGCTGGGTTTGTGTATCTAGGGCCCAGGGAGGTGCTGGGCTGGGGACAGCAATCTAGATATTACCGACTTGGGGGTGACCACGGGGCCAACAGAGGAGGGGATCCCACTATGGTGCATGTAAAGGGGGCAGATGGCCGTGCTGCATGGGAGGAAAGACAGAGAAGGAGGGGGCCTGAGAAGCAGCATGCCAGGTCGTGAGGGGTCTACAGGGCTAAACACAGGACAGGTCGCAGGAGAGACCATTTGCAGAACAGTCACGGGATTGGGCAGTGTGAAAGCCACATGTGGCATGTGGGCTGCAGAGGGCAGCGAGTAACTCAGGGACGGAGGTGAGGAGTGAGTGAGTGTGGAGGCTGCACAGCCCACACACCCAACACCTCTGCTCTCCCAAAGACACCAAAAGAGAGGGAAAAGACAATCCACAGCCTGGGAGAAAATATTTGTAAATCACCTATCTGCTGAAGGACCCAGATATATGAGCCTTTATTTGTATATAAAGAACTCTCAAAACTTAATCAGAAAATGAACAATCCACTTTTTTAAAAAGTTAAAAAGATTTGAATAGTCCTTTCACCAAATAGATATATGGATGGTGAATGAATTTGTACACGAGAAGATGTTCGACCTCATTAGTCAAAAGGAAAATGCAAACTCTAACCACAATGAGACACCACTAAACACCTATTAGAATGGCTAAAATGTAGAATACCCCCCATTATATGTAGTAGAGAGGGGCCGGGAACAGGGAGAATGGGGAGATATTATTTAGTGGGGACACACTTTCTGTTGAGAAGAATGAAAAAGTGTTCTGGACAGTGGTGATGGTTGTGCAACAGTTAATGTACTTAATGGTTGAAATTGTAAACTTTTTATTACGTATATTTTATAACAATTTTTTTAAGGTCTTCCATGCCATGCGCTGGTGAAAGAAGCAACTGGGATTCTCACACTGCTGAGAGGAAGGTAAAATGGTACAACCACTTAGGAAACCACCTCCAGGAGGCTGAGGTGGGGGGATTGCTTGAGCCTGGGAGTGAGTTCAATCCAGCCTGGATAACACAGTGAGACCTTGTCTAAAAAATTTTAAAATACGTGTTTAAAAGGAAATGAAAAAGTTAAAGCTACACATATAACTCAGCAATGCAACTCCTAGATATTTTCCTAAGACAAACAAAAGCATTTCCATACAAAGTACACAAAGTCCGTGAAAGCTTTATTTGGAATTGCCAAAACCTGGAAATAACCCAGATGTCTATCAATGAGGAAAAGGATACACAAATTGGGATACTTCTTTACAATGGAATATAACTTAATAAAGAGGAATAAACTGTCGGTACACACAATATCAATGGATCTCAAAATAATTATACTGAGTAAAAAAAGAAGACAGAAAAGGACATACAGTATTATCCACTTACATAAGGGTCTGGGACCTGCCAACTAATGTGCAGAGACAGAAGGCGGTTCAGTGGTTACCCACAGAGGGGGTGGGGACAGAAGAGAAGGACACACACACAAAAATGAAGGACACAAAGGGGTACGAGGAAACTACTGGGGGTGACGGATGTGTTCACTATCTTGATGGAGGTGATGCTTCCATGGGTATAGATTTATGTCACAACTTATCCATTATACACTTTAAATGGTGCAGTCTATCATCTGTCAATTATGCCGCAATGCTATAGAGCAAAGATTGTTTTTTTAAAGGAGCTTGAATGGAAAGGAATGAAAGTTGGTGGAGAGAGGCACAGAGTCCAAGAGGGCTGTGTGTTAGGATGAAAGGGACATAAGCCTGCTTTGGGGACCCTGGGGAGCAAGGGGGCTGGTGAGCCTTTCTCAGGCCCACCGAGAGGGAGCCTGGGAGAAAGACGGCCCTTGAGAGCCAGAGTGAGGGCAGACCTGTGGGGGGGAGGATGCTGGGGGTGGGGGAGGAACAGGTGCCTGCCTCCCCCTCCTCCCACCTCCTGCTGGGCCCCAGCAGGAGAAGGGTACAGGGTTCTTGTAGGGGAATTGCTGTTAGAGGCAAGAAGGCCAAAAGCCACCATAAACCAAGGAAAGCTGTGAGAATTGAGCAGACGGAGGGTTCCCAGAGGCCAAGGTGACAGACATCACTTCCCGCCATGGTGCAGAAGAGAGTCTGGCAGGGACAAGGTGGGCAGAGGCCAGAGCCACAGTGTAGGGTATGCACCATCTGGTCACGCTGTACATACCATGCCCCCTGGAGTTGTGCGACACAATGGCTTAAAAAAGTGTTGGGGACAACAGTAGATCTTTTTAGGGGAACCAACTATCTACACGAGCTGACAGGGCTATGGGTCTTATCACAGCTGGCCTGGTCTTGTAGGCAGCAGGAGCCACTGAAGGTTTTAAAGCTGAGGAGTGACACCATGAAAGCAACACTCCAAGGAGCCTGCATTTATCATGCTCAAGCACCTGCCATGGCTCACCATTACCTAGGCTCAGTCCAAGTGCTAAGGATTTGGCTCTAGGGCCACATATTGAGGCTCTGTCTTCTCATACTGTCTTTTCTGCCACAACTCCCTTTTGCAAACCCTCTCCTTCAGCTGGACACAAAGCCATTCTCTGGCCCTGCTTACAACATCCCCTGGCCCAAGTCCTTTCTCCCCTATGCTAAATATCTACCCAAACTGACATTAAGTCATTCATTCAGCAAGTAAATATTTATTGAAGGCCCTTTTTTTTTAGGTTTTTTCTTTAGACAGGGTCTTGCTATGCTGCCTAGGCTAGATTTGAACTCCTAGACTCATGCAATCCTCCCACTTCAGCCTCCTGAATAGATTGTTGAAAGCTTATTATATGCCAAGCCCTCAGCTTGGGACTGGGGACATGGCGCTGAAAAGGCAGAGTCCCCACCCTAGTGGAGTTGGACAGTGCCGGGTAAGGCACAGTAGGAGAAGGACAGTAAACAAGTAATACTTTCGGATATTAAGCGTTAAGAAAACAAAACAGTAAAGGGAAGGTGAGGGATTGGAGGATGGGGTGGGCCATAGTAGAGAGGGTGAGCCATGAGAAGGTCCCTGGCTTAGCAAACTCCCTGCAAAGACTCAGGGAAGAGAGTTCCAGCTGCAGGGAATGTTTTTTTTTTTTGTAGAAACAGAGTCTCACTTTATTGCCCTCGGTAGAGTGCCGTGGTGTCACACAACTCACAGCAACCTCCAACTCCTGGGCTTTAGGCGATTCTCTTGCCTCAACCTCCCGAGTAGCTGGGACTGTAGGCGCCTGAAAAATAACGCCTGGTTATTTTTCTGTTTTGCAGTTCAGCCGAGGCCGGGTTGGAACCTGCCTCCTTCGGTATATGGGGCCGGCACCCTACTCGATGAGCCACAGGCACCGCCCTGCAGGGAATGGTTTAACAACTGGAGTTCATCTGAGCTGGCAGCAGGGCCTGGAAAGATAAGAAGTCTCAGTCCCTCTATCGGTGATAGCTCCTTTGGGGGAAGCAGGAAGACAGATAACAAACAAATGACTAAATCAAAGATGCTAAACAGAGACGACATAGACAGGAGTCCAGGAGCCCAAAGGAGGAGAGGGAAATGCTGCCTGATGGCGCTCAGTGGTAGCCCCACTGGGGCTGGTGTGAGGGGCAGGGCAGTGAGCCCAGCAGCCCCTGCCCTGCCCCTGCCTGCCTTCTTCACTTCTGCCTGTCAAGGTTCTGCCTGGCATCCATCAAGACTCGGCTTAAATCCCACCTCCTATGTGAGACCTGACCCTGGATTGTGTTAATCCCAGGGCCGGTGATGCGCTCTGAGCTGCCAACACACACGTTTGCTCCTTTAATCCATGGCAAAGACCATGAAGGTTGGAATGAGGACCCTGATTCCAGCACATTTCCAGGGTCATGCTCAGGGACGTCAGAAAAGAGAATTTGGGGTCACTGTGACTGCAATGCCCGTGCTCTTTCCAGGAAGGCCATCCCCAGGAGCATGACTCTGCGCCCACCCCATCCCTCCTGGCTTGCCCGTCTTAGGACCTATGTCCAGGCTGGGTGGTCATGGCTGGCTGAGAGGTTTGTCTCCCCCACCCTCCACTGCCATGGGCATGACCAGTAGGTGAGGCCACAGCATCTGCTGAGCATCCCCAGCACCCACAGGCCCTCAGGAAACACCGTGGCACAGAGCAGAAAACCCATCACATGCTGACGTTGTACATCACATGCACTTCAAGACCACACAGTTATTCAAGGATTCTGTTTCCCCAGGGAGAGAAACTGCCAGGGTGCATGTCAGCAGCGCCAGAGTACCAGCCCCACATCCCCCTCTTCAGGGCCATCCAGACATGGTGAATGGGAATCTCAGGGACCTGGCCTCTAGCTCAGCGATCTGCCCTCACTGCTTCCCTACCCAGGAGATCCTGCCCCACAGAAAGGCCCCAATCCATCCCCCAGAAACCCCCCCTGGGGCAGATGAGGCCCCTGTCTGATCCACAGCTGCTGAGAGCCCACTCTAAACTCCTCCTCTTCAGGCTTCCTCCTCCTCTGGGAGGCTGAGACTCCGATTCACAGTAGTGTGTATGTGGATATGTGTACATGTATGTGCGCGCACAGGAATGTTCTCTGTGTGTGCACTGTATGCACGAGTGTGCATGCATCACGTGCACAGAAACGCAGATGAGTGTGTGTGCCGGCACGCACACCAAAGTATGTGCCCACACGTGTGTATGTAACCATTTCTCAGTCTTTTCTCCTCCAAAAAAGCCTCCATTCCCCTGACTAATGACCCCAGGTGAGCCTCAGGTGTGGCAACTGCAGGGCCCAGCAGGGCCAGGAGCGTAACTGGCAGAGCTGCAGGAACTGGGGCCACTGGAGGATAGGTTCAGGTCACAGGTGGCAGCAGGCATCTGTGGGTCGGGGCAGGGGTCAGAGCTGGCCCATCAGAGTTTGTTTCAGCCCCACCTCCTTTCTGAGATGAAGAAGTAAGAGTCTGCCTCCCTCTACCCCACAGAGCAGAGCTCAGGATACAAACCACTGGGGTAGGCCACAGGGATGTTTGGAACTGAGGGACCCTGATAAAGATCAATTGGGGAACACGGGGGTGGGGAGAGAGGCACAGAGGTGCTGGTTGGAGTCAGGGTTCTCATTCCCTTGCCTTAACTTGCAGTATGGCTTGGGATGCCATGTGCCTCAGTTTGCTCATCTGCAAAGTAGGGATAATATTAGTCAATCACATGGTGCTGTCTTAATACCAGGCACTGTTCTAGCCTTTCACATATGCTAAGTTGCCACACTCCAGCCCTGTGCAATAGATATAATCATCCTCCTCTCTTCATGGATGAGGGAGCCCAAGCACAGAGAGGTTAAGTAACTTGCCTAAGATCACACAGGTGGTAGGCGGCAGATACGGCACTCAACTCCCATGCCCTTAACCTGCACTGCACTCCCTCCCCACCAACCTCACTGGCTTACAGTAATGGGGAGTCTTTAGAGGACTTTGTTGAAGGTGTGCATCAGTGGTTCTCCACGTAGGGTCCCCAGACCAGCAGCATCAACACCATCTGGAAGCTTGTTAAAAATGCAAACTCTCAGGCCCCACCGCATATGCTGACCAGAAACTGGGGAGGGGGCCCAGCAACCTGCTTTAGCAGGTCTTCCAGAGGACTGTGATGCATGCTGAAGTCTGAGAACCACTGGCATGCCTGACCCACCTGCAACATGTCCTTGTTCAAGTTCACACGTTTATGTCTGTACTCTTCACACTGGACTTAGGTGGCTGGTCCTAGCAGCCCAGGTCCAGGTGATCCTTCACTATCCTGCTCTGGGACTCACTGAGCCATTCTGCCTTGTGCCCAGCCCCTCCTCACAGCTCCTCCTACCACCCTCCAAAAAGAAATACCTTTAGCTCCACAAAGAAAATAGAGAAAATGTCCTTTAAGTAATGACAACCCTGAGCAGAGCACGCCCATCCCTGCAGGGCTCACGAGCTGTCCTTTTGCTCTCCCCAGATGCCAGTCTCGTAATGAACAGCAGCCTCCCAGGCAGTCTGCAACCCCATGGGTGTACACACACACACACACACACACAGCCGCTCATGCTGCCTTGTCAACAGGCAGAGGCATTCTAGTGGATCCCTACAAGTGCATGGAAGAAGCAAAGTATGAAATAAAGGTGAAGTCACACACTCTTAAACACATACCACACCAGGAGACAGGCGTGCTCACAAGCATCACCCCACAGCACATCAGTACACACATAAAAGTGCAGGGACACACTCACATGTGCACACAGAGCAGAGACACACACTGACCTACATGTGCACACATATTCACACACACGTGCGGGAACACACATTCTCATACACGGGCGTGCACTCATACACGTGGGCAGGGACTAAGACGTGGGCAGATACACCCGTACACACACTCAAGGGCTGTATGCACACATGGACAGAGGCACACTTCACGTGCCCAGACGTGTGTGATCATACACACACACACACACACACAGAGGCAGGGTGCTGCCCCTGTAGGAGGTGGCCCTGGGGTGGGGGAGGGGAAGCCAAGTCCTTCCTGCCTTCCCAGAACATCCCAGGGTGCGGTGGTAAGAGCTGACCGCCACAGGCGGAGAGTGACGGGAGACACGCAAGCTCTTCCCAGACATCCTTCCGTACATCCTACTCCTCCCACCTGGAGGAAAATTATGACTTTCTAGGGAGCATTTTTTTTCTTTCTTGTGTTTTCTTCCTGTCCCCTCATTCAGTGCCCGGCACTAATTTATGACTATTTTTCTAACTCCACTGAAGTAAGAGGGTAATGGCTTTCAGCCGTTTGCTTTCTCTCTCCTGTCATTCACCGCCAGCTACCTGACAGGACTGCAGACAATGTTCCAATCACAGGGGCTGTTTTTTTCCCAGGGAAGCGAAAAATTCATAGTGGCTATGGGGAGAGTTATTTCATTCCAGGATGGAACGACCTCCAATAAACAGCTGTAAAAATTCATAGCCGGCAGGGCTGCCTCTGCCCCTGAGCTGGCCTGATGGGGGGTCTGGAGAGCCGGGTGGCACTGCATGGCTCAGGGCCCGAGGCTTCTATTACCCAGGCGACTCCAACCTCATGACCTTGGGTAGATCACAGTGCCCCTGTGCACCTCACATGCCTGTGGCTACCTAGACAGAATGTTCTTTGTCCTCTGAAGCGGGGGATGACAGCCAGGCATGGGGAGTGACTACATTCCCTCAGGGGCTGCCTGCAGAGTAACTTTGCCTAGGCTGCTGAGTCTCTGTTCCCCATCACAGAAACAGACGTACACCACACCAGCGCCCACACCAACGCTGTACAACACTGTTTGCTGTGATGATGGAAACGTTCTCTACCCACCCTGTCAACACTGTAGCCACTCAACACATGTGGCTGTCAAACACTTGCAATGTGGCCTGTGTGAATGAGGTGGTGAAGCTTATGGGTTTTTTTTTTAAATGGCAATTAATTTTCATTTAAATAGCAGCATGTAGGCTCGGCGCCTGTGGCTCAACGGGCTAAGGCGCTAGCCACGTACACCTGAGCTGGCAGGTTCGAATCCAGCCTGGGCCTGCCAAACAACAATGACAGCTGCAACCAAAAAAATGGCTGGGCGTTATGGCGGGCGCCTGTAGTCCCAGCTACTTAGGAGGTGGAGGCAGGAGACTCGCTTGAGCCCAGGAATTGGAGGTTGCTGTGAGCTGTGATGCCACAGCACTCTATCCAGGGTGACAGCTTGAGGCTCTGTCTCAAAAAATAAATAAAT
>CAUYRH010077502.1:0-11726 GCA_963574655.1 Perodicticus potto
CAGAGATTTTTTTTTTTAAGACAGTCTCAAGCTGTCACCCTGGATAGAGTGCTGTGGCATCACAGCTCACAGCAACCTCCAATTCCTGGGCTCAAGCGAGTCTCTTGCCTCCGCCTCCCAAGTAGCTGGGACTACAGGCGCATGCCACAACGCCAGGCCATTTTTTGGTTGCAGCCGTCATTGTTGATTGGCGGGCCCGGGCTGGATTTGAACCCGCCAGCTTAGGTGTACATGACTGGCGCCTTAGCCTGTTGAGCCACAGGCGCCGAGCCTGTTAGAACTATTTCCTTGAGAAAAGTTCTTAGGAAGGGAATTATAAAGTCAAATGGTACCAACATTTATCAGGGTTTATGACCTATCCTGCCAAATTCATTCCAGTAAATGAATTCCCACTTGTATTTCTCAGGCAATGGGTAAGACTCAGGTTGAGGGATGTGGATTTTTATTCTCAGTACAGCTGGTGGGGCATTAGAGAGGGTTGCAGGATTGCAGTTATCTCTGGGGTTTTGATGGATTCATCCAGCAGCTGTGGAGAGAATAAACAGGCAGGATCGGTGTTAGGAGGCCGTGCCCCAGGGCAGCGGTGCCCTAACTGTTCATGAACCAGGGCCCACCCCTATGGCGACCAGGGAGTCCCATCCTTAGGAGAAGGAAGCCCTATGGCCATAGGGTCACAATCCACTTTCTTCAGGGGTTGCTCCACAAATGTAAACTTATGCCTTTTCAATCTAACACAAGTAACTTCATGTTTCTGTCTCTGTGATTGAAATGAGAAGAACTTTTCATCTTTGGGGATCACAATATAAGATGCTGAGTAAGTTTGTGAGCGCTTGTGTCATCCAGCCTGGATTGGGACCCTAATTCTGCTACTTAGAAATTATTCTAACCCTTATTAAAATGGTAAGGAAGACTTTGTTCAAGACTATTGCAATAGGAGTAGGACCTCAGTTCTCCAATCTGGGAAATGGTACCTACTCCCTTGTAACATTAAAGTATTTAATATTCAGCATGGTTAGTGCTGAGTGAGTTAGGCATTATTATCTATCTCTCTTTTTTAAAATAAAAGCTTCTGATTGAAAGAAACTGACCACTTTGCTCCTCTTGAAAACCCAACAAAGGGAGACATATAAAGACACAATACCAGGAAGCCTGTCCCTGCAGTGTGAGGCCACCTTCCCAAAGTCTGTGCCCATCTGGAAACCATGGGGACAGAGGGAAGGAGGTTGGGAGGCTACCATGGTGGATGACCATCCATCCTGGGCTGTGGCACTTTCAGTGGTGAAACTGGGACAGTCTCTGGCAAACCCAAGCATGATGAGAGTGGGTGACAGGATCTGGTAATGCAAGGCAGGGAACGTAAGACTCTGGAACATTCCAGATGGATTTGTTTTTCTTTCTTTCTTTTTTTTTTTTTTTCCGTAGAGACAGAGTCTCACTTTATCGCCCTTGGTGGAGTGCCGTGGCGTCACACAGCTCACAGCAACCTCCAACTCCTGGGCTTAGGCGATTCTCTTGTCTCAGCCGCCCGAGTAGCTGGGGCTACAGGCACCCGCCACAACGCCCGGCTATTTTTTTTTGTTGTAGTTTGGCTGGGGCTGGTTTTTTTTTTTTTTTTTTTTTTTTTTGAGACAGAGCCTCAAGCTGTCACCCTGGATAGAGTGCCGTGGCATCACAACTCACAGCAACCTCCAATTCCTGGGCTCAAGTGAGTCTCCTGCCTCCGCCTCCCAAGTAGCTGGGACTACAGGCGCCTGCCATAACGCCTGGCCATTTTTTGGTTGCAGCCGTCATTGTTGTTTGAACCCGCCAGCTCGGGTGTAGGTTTAAAACCACCACCCTCGGTATATGGGACCGGTGCCCTACCCACTGAGCCACAGGCGCCGCCCCTGCTTTTCATTTAATTGTTGTTTGGCATACCGCCTTGGAAGCTCATTTCTACTTCAACTTCTGGGAATGAATTGGCAAGAAACAAGACCCACCTTATTGGACGTGGGTGGTGGGAGGATAATTAACTGCCTTCCAGGAAACAGGGGTAAGGACACTTCAGTATCTTCCAGATTCCAAGGGCGTGAATGATACAGACTTGCCTTGGGGTGAAGGCTGTTGGAGTCAGTTCTTTCCAATTCTAGCCAGTTTTCTGCTCCTAAGAAGGTTGCTTTCTTGGCTGGGTGGGAAGAAGCATCAGGTAGCTGTCTGCGGATGAGGATTGGTTTCCTTATCTGTGCAGGTACCTTCCTGTTCCTCTGGGTACCTGGGTGTAGGATAGCCCCAGAGACAGCGGAGGGAGGGGGCAGTGACCTTACTTAGACTGCAGGCTGGTCAATAGCTGGAATTTCTTCTTCTGTCTTTTTCAAAACATTTAAAAATCGGATTAGTGTTTCGACAAACACTTGAAGGTTTGCTCTTCTCAGAGAGGCTCAAAGGGCTGAGGAAGAGCCTTCATCTGTTTGCTTTTTCTTTATGTGGAAACCTAATTGCGCTATTTCTACACCAGTTTCCCTCTCTCCTTTGGTGTCTCTCAGACTTCCAGGCAGATCTGAATCCACCTCCAGGGCCCTGGCCCTCTCTGGCTTTCCGGGTCAGGGAAACCCTCATGTTCTCTAGGAGTGTACCTCTGAGCAGCAGGGCCCAGGCAGCCGTCTCGGACCTGCCCCAGCCTTGAAACACGTTTCCTGGAACAAAGATGTGAAGTGAGAGTGGCTAGCCCTGTATACTTCAGCGTACTCCACCTGCCTCTTGCAGCGAAACCAACAGAAGTGCTTTCTTTCCTCCTGTGGATGGAGAAAGCCAGAAAGATGGGATAAAGTAGGGGCTGGTTTTGGAGAAAAGAGAGCTGTTCTAACCCTACCAGGATCCTTCTTCCTTTCCCCTTTTTCTTTTTTCTTTTTTTGGCCGAGGCCAGGTTTGAACCCGCTACCTCTGGCATATGGGGCTGGTGCCCTACTCCTTGCACCACAGGCGCTGCCCTTCTTTTTTTTTTTGAGACAGACTCTCACCATGTTGCCCTCGGTAGAGTGCCGTGGTGTCACAGCTCACAGCAACCTTAAACTCTTGGGCTTAAGCGATTCTCTTGCCTCCGCCTCCCAAGTAGCTGGGACTATAGGTGCCGGCCACAACGCCCGGCTATTTTTTGTTGCAGTTGTCATTGTTGCTTAGCTGGCCCTCTCTGGATTCAAACCTACCAGCCTTGAAGTATGTGGCTGGTGCTGTAACCACTGTGCTACAGGTGCCACGCCTTCCTTTCCAATTATTTATTTATTTATTTATTATTATTATTATTTTTATTTTTTGTAGTTTTTGGCCAGGGCTGGGTTTGAACCCACCACCTCTGGCATATGGGGCCAGCCCCCTACTCCTTGAGCCACAGGTGCCGCCCTATTATTATTTTTTTTATAGACAGAGTCTCACTCTATCACCCTCGGTAGAGTGCTATGGCATCACGGTTCACAGCAACCTCCAACTCCTGGGCTTAGGCAATTCTCTTGCCTCAGCCTCCCGAGTAGCTGGGAATATAGGCGCTTGCCACGACACCCGGCTATTTTTTGTTACAGTTTGACTGGGGCTGGGTTCGAACCCGCCATCCTCAGTATATGGGGCTAACGCCCTACCCACTGAGCCATAGGCGCCCTACCCTCCTTTACCCCTCCCTTTTTTTTTGGTAGAGACAGAGTCTCACTTTATCACCCTTGGCAGAGTGCCCTGGCATCACACAGCTCACAGCAACCTCCAGCTCCTGGGCTGAGGCAATTCTCTTGCCTCAGCCTCCCAAGTAGCTGGGACCACAGACACCCACCATAACACCTGGCCATTTTTTTGTTGCAATTTGGACAGAGCAGGGCAAGAGAATACAGGGCCGGTGCCCTACCCTCTGAGCCACAGGCACTGCCCTCTCTTTTCCCTTTTTAATGAAGCCCCTGCTAGGGGCCAAGCAGTGTGTGTATGTGTGTGTGGGAGGGGTAGTTATGCAAACAGATGTGTGCATGGACAAATGTGCATAGAAAAAAGACTGGGGCAGGGCATTGTGGAGGCGTGGAAGGGAAGGAGAGCAGGTGGTCAAAGTAGGCGTCTGTGCTTTATTCTGTGTTTGAGTATATTACATCTTTAACAGATTTAAAGTATATATTAAGCCAGATACTTTATCTCCTGAGATCAGTATGGTCACTGCTAACTGAAGTATAGGGTGAAGCTTCGGAAGATTCAGAAACCACTTCCTAGAGGAGGTGGCAGGTAAATTGAGATCAAGAAGCAAGTCGGGGTAGCCAGATTAGTTCATTTTATGAATATTTGTCTAGGATCTGCTGGGTGTCAGATACTGTTCTAGAAGCTAGGGATCTAGCATAAAGATTATGCCCTTGTGAAATTGATAGTCCAGTGGAGACAGAAGAAGAAAAGAGCGTATGATGTTGGGGTATCAAAGAAAAAATATTCTAACACTTGTTAAAATGGTAAGGAAGATTTTGTTCAAGGCTTGTGCAGTAGGAACCAATTTTACAGTAGAGGAAAGGGTTTGCTGGTCTCTGAATACAGCAAAGACCTTGCTGGGGATTTATAAGCAATGAACAGAGTGGGGGGCGGGGGCAGTGGGTGGAAAATAGCTAAAAGGAGGCACTGAAGGTAGGAGGATTCTTGCTACACCAACCCAACAGGATTCTGCAAAAGGCCAAAGGCTTACACATCAAAGGTGGGGGATAAGGAACTTGATCAGATCAAGGGTGGAGACTACTCAGCTGGGTCCTTTGCTGAAGGTGGGCCAAGGTGAAGGCCTAGTGAGGAAGAGGACTCAGAGGAGCCTGACTAAAGTTGGTCAAGGAGAGAAACTTTGTTGGTGCCATGAGGAAAAATCATGCAAGGGCCAGGCATGGTGGCTCATGCCTGTAATCCTAGCACACTGGGACGTACAGATGGTTAGATTGCCTGAGCCCAGGAGTTCAAGACCAGCCTGAGCAAAAGCAAGACCCCATCTCTTCTAAAAATAGAAAAACTAGCCAGGCATCGTGGCAGGTGCCAGTAGTTCCAGCTACTTGGGAGGCTGAGGTAAGGGGATCGCCTGAGCTCAAGCGTTTGAGGTTGCTGTGAGCTATGATGACATGGCACTATACCTACGGCAGCAGAGTAGGACTGTGACTCAAAAAAAAAAAAGAAAAGAAAAGAAAAAAATCATGCAACCATGATATAGTAAGGCTACAGAGTGACTGAAGTACTGTTTAATAGCATTAACAAAGAGTTTTCAGTCAAAATCGGGGTCATGTTTGAGTGCTAGACTTTCAAATGCCATCCCCCATCCCCACAGGGGTGTCCTGGGTGGAGGAAACAGCTTGTGCAAAGGCCCTGGGGGGCGGGGGGAGTGTTTGGTGGTCTGAGCAACAGCAAGAATGAGGGAGTCTGTAGGGAAGAGAGACGGGAAATAAGGCGGGAGGAGGGTGGGGTGAGGGTGGACCTTGCAAGAGTTGTAGGAAGGGCAAAGAAGAAGTAGAGTCTGGGTGGTGGCTCATGCCTGTAATCTCAGCACCGTGGATACCTGTGTGGAAGGATTGTGTGAGGTCAGGAGTTCGAGACTAGCTTGAGCTAGAGTGAGATCGCATCTCTACAAAAATAAAGAAAAATTATACAGGCGTGTGTCTGTAGCCCCAGCTACTTGGGAGACTGAGGTAGGAGGATCGCTTGGCCCAGGAGTCTTAGGCCGAAGCGAGCTATGATGACAGCACTGCACTCTAGCATGGACAACAGAGTGAGACTGTCTCAAAAAGAAAAAAAAAAAAAAAAGAAAGAAGGAAAGAAGAGAAAGAGAGAGATTGGGAGGGCTGGCAGGCATTGCTTGATTTGGACCCAGGGCAGAAAAGAGCTTTGCCCACCTGGGGTATTGAAAGGCATTCTGCGCCTCAGGGGCTGTGGAGTGCTGGCGGGGTGGCCGGGGCAGAGGAGAGGAAGGTTGAGAGTCAATGAACAGGGGAGGGCAGGGCACTCCGGACCTTTTCCATCTTTTCAGTTAAGGTTTCTCAATCATTTTAACGAGAGCCTCAGTCCTTGCGTAAAAATCAAGCAATAAAAGGAGGAATGCCTTTCTGTTTAACTTGAAGGAGAACTTCAGAAGATGAAATAGAGGGTTGGTTGGAATAAAGTTGGAGCTGGTCTCCTTTGGCTGGCTGCCCTTCCTATAAATATCGCCCTCCCAGTCCTGGAAACGCAGCAGTCAGGGCCGTTGGAAGCTACTGAGGAACATCCTTCCTGTTCAGATGTCCAGGACTTGGCGGCCTGTGCACATCCGCCAGCGGAGTGCCTAGAAGCAGGGGAAGAGTGCGGGACCAGGAGAGGGGAATTCTGAGCCCACTGCTTGTCCTCTGGGGGTGGGGGGCCGCCTCACTTCCTCTGGGGGCCCAGACAGCTCTCTGGCTTGTCTTCAGCTAAGAAATCTGCAAAAGTCATCGGCCAGGCTTAGGAGAACTGATCCTTTGTGCCAAAGGGGTTGGTGGTGTGGAGGGGAGGCGAGCTCCTTGCCAGACAGCCCTCGCTAGTGGTGAGCCCTGCTGCCACCCGGGTTTTATTGGGAGAGGGGGAAATGGGGCTGAGGGGCCACTGTAGCTCGGCAACATGTGAGTTACAATGCAGATGAAAACCCACACAGTAACTAGACGGTTTTCTCTTTGCATGCAAGATCCTGCTGAATGTTGGAAGAGGAAGGAATATTTTTCTTGCTTTTTAGACATGACATCCTGTGAAGGGAAGATTTGGAACAGACGAGGGCCAGGGGAGCCTCATTGTATTTGCTTGTTTCACCACTACCTCCTTCCCACAACCGGAAATGTCTTTTTTTCTTTTTTTAGTGAAGTTAACATAAGAAAGGGAAAAATAAGTCCTCTAGAGTCAGAGAGTAGGAAAGAAAGGTTTCAGGGGTCAGGGGGAAAAAAATCCATAAGGTTCCAGAAAGGCCTTCATTGTAAAGGCCTCTTCTAGGCCCAAAGATAGCCCAAAAGTTCTTAGATTTAATCGCTGCTCCAATACATCTAAATTGAAAGAGAAAGAGTAAGGGATGTTTCTCAAATCCTGGGTGTACAATGTGAGAACAACAAAATTCAGTGTCTCGGGGGCCAGCTGAAGCTTCTGTGTGGTTTTCACTTCTGCTTTTTTCTGTCAGTTTGGCTGCGTTAGTGCAGACCCTCAACGAGGTCGTGTGAGGTGGGCCGTGATGTGCTTGGCTGGTTGCAGCAGGGTCCCTGGGGAAGCTGTGTCCCCGGCATGGCTGCGGCTATGGGTAGCTGGGTGGCTGGCATGATGTTAGCTCCCAATCGTAGCCCTTTCTGGTGACGAATGAGCAGGATACCAGCCTCCTTCCCCTGAACCCGACAAGGGGGCTCTGCCAGTGGAGCCGATGGTTGTCATTAGTCGAGGGGGGGGGGGGAACAGGCTAACTGCCTGCTGCTGTTTTATCTGTTCCCCAAAGAGAACTCAGTTGATTCCTCATGAAGAGAAAGGGGCAGAGGAGCAGAGAACAGTTCTTGAGCTTTCCTCTGTCTTTCCTTTTTGGCTTGTGGGAGCCTGTGGAGGTATTTTTCTCTTCCTTCATAAGAGGGGATTTTGAGTTCTGGGGTCTGGTCCTTGAGAGGATTCCAGAATCTCTGGCCTTCTGGGTCACGCTCCCTGGCTCCGGCACATTGTTCCAGAGGGATGTCCTGCAGAGTTGGCTTACTAAGGCCAGAGCAATAAGCTAACTAGGGGGAGAGAAGAGAAAGGTACCAGGTAGCTGTATGCTGGAGCCCCAGTTACGATAGGGAGAGCTATGCCTGGGGGACACAGTCTAACAGCCTGTTCTCCTTATCACATGAAATATGCACTTTGGTAAGAAAGATGCAGTTTAAAAATCACTTGACAAAGGCCAGGCATAGTGGCTTGTGCCTGAAATCTCAGCACTCTGGGAGGCCAAGGCGGGAGGATTGCCTGAACTTACAGGTTCGAGACCAGCCTGAGCGAAAAATGAGAGCCTTGGGCAGCACCTGTGGCTCAGTGAGTAGGGCGCTGGCCCCATATACCGAGGGTGGTGGGTTCAAACCCAGCCCCCACCAAACTGTGACAAAAAAAAACATAGCCAGACGTTGTGGCTGGCGCCTGTAGTCCAGGCTACTTGGGAGGCTGAGGCGAGAGAATCGCCTAAGCCCAAGAGCTGGAGGTTGCTGTGAGCTGTGTGATGCCAGAGCACTCTACCGAGGGTGACAAAGTGAGACTCTGTCTCTAAAAAAAAAGAGAGCTTATCTCTAAAACTAGCCATGCATTGTGGCGGGTGCCCCCAGCTACTCTGGGAGGCTGAGGCAAGAGAATCGCTCGTGCACAAGAGCTTGAGGGTGCTGTGAGCTATGATGCCACAGCACTCTACCAAGGGCGACAAAGCAAGATTCTATCTCAAAAAAAAAAAAAAAAAAAATCACAGGCTCGGCGCCTGTGGCTCAACAGGCTAAGGCGCCAGCCAAGTACACCTGACCTGGCGGGTTCGAATCCAGCCCGGGCCTGCCAAACAACAATGACGGCTGCAATCAAAAAATGGCTGGGCGTTGTGGCAGGCGCCTGTAGTCCCAGCTACTTGGGAGGCGGAGGCAGGAGCCTCGCTTGAGCACAGGAATTGCAGGTTACTGTGAGCTGTGATGCCACAGCACTCTATCCAGGGTGACAGCTTGAGGCTCTGTCTCAAAAAAAAAAATCACTTGAACATGAGAGTCATTTGGCCTGGGTGCCTAGCTGGGGGAGGATCTCCCATCCTGACTCCTTACTCTTCCGCAGCTAGACGGTGTAATTCAGTCTAGTTCAGTGAGAACACTGGGTCCTCCTTGCCTCTGTTGTGAAAACTCCCATAGGTGAGGATGATGGAAAGCAGCAAACCTTGCTTGAGCAACATTAGGTACTTTGCCCTGTAGTTGGACTTCAGGGAATAACGTCCAGGTCCTCCTGCCATGTAGCCCAGATGCAAATATAAGAGCATTTCTCTCAGGGTGGCGTCCCAGGGGTCAGGCAGGGATATGTAGCATAAGCAGCAGATGTAATTAGTTATTCAGCAAATGTTAATGGACCGTCTGCTCTTTGCTGTGCTCCCTGGATACAGTGGAGGAGGGACAAACACAGTCTGCACCTTCCTGGCCCTGCGGTGTGATTGGGTAGGCAGACTTGTAGACAGGCTCCTGAGATACACACTGAGAGGTACTCTGGGTGCTTATGGGAGATGGGGAAAACCTTCCCAGAGAAATCGAGTTGAAGTTAACCCACAAGTAAGAAGAAATAACATTGAGTATGACTCATTATTTATTTCTTTTTGAGACAGAGTCTCACTTTGTTGCCCCTGGTAGAGTGCCGTGGTGTCATAGCTCACAGCAACCTCAGACTCTTGGGCGCACGTGATCCTCTTGCCTCAGCCGCTCAAGTCGCTGAGACTACAGACACACCACTGTCACAACTCCTGGCTATTTTTTTTTTTAGAGCTGGGGTCTTGCTGTAGCTCTGGTTGGTCTTGAACTCATGAGCTCAAGGGATCCACCTGCCTCAGCCTCCCAGAGTGCTGGGATTACAGGCATGAGCCACTGCGCCTGGCTTTGAGTATTTACTCTTAGTTAGCCTTCTACAGGCCTTGGTCCTGGTATCACTTTTATCTGCTCCATCTTTTATTCTGGTAAGTGCTGGATTTGGATGGTGAATTCTGTGGCAGCCTAGCTAGGTGCCAGGCTTGGCTCCAGGAGCCCATCGTTAGAACAGAGGCAGCTCATAGTGAGTGTTCAGAACTGAGCTATTTTGCCAGCCACAAGATTTGTCTCATTTGCTCCTCATGACAATTCTGAGTTAGGTTTTTTTTTTTTTTTTTTTTGAGACAGAGCCTCAAGCTGTCACCCTGGATAGAGTGCCGTGGCATCACAGCTCATAGCAACCTCCAATTCCTAGGTTCAGCGAGTCTCTTGCCTCCGCCTCCCAAGTAGCTGGGACTACAGGCATCTGCCACACGCCTGGTCATTTTTTGGTTGCAGCCGTCATTATTGTTTGGCGGGCCCGGGCTGGATTCGAACCTGCCAGCTCAGGTGTACGTGGCTGGCGCCTTAGCCCGTTGAGCCATAGGCGCTGAGCCATAGGTAGGGTTTTATTAGTTAGGAATGCTTTGGGCAGAAAATAAGGGAAACCTCACCTAACAGTGGGTTTAATCAAAAGGTATTTATTATTGGCTCAACAAGAAAACTGTTCCTAGGTTGGGAGTGGCTCACCAAAGATGTTAAAGACTGAGGCTCTTTTTTTGGCCCATCATCAGGGCCAGCTACATCATTTGTAGGACCCCTTAATCAAAAAGCAAGATAAAAATGCAATCAAAGATACTAAAACATAAAACTTTTTATTTCCTTTTATGATCTCTCTTTTACTTACCATGATATTTTTATTTTTTTTTTGTTTTTGCGACACAGTCTTACTTTGTCGCCCTTGGTAGAGTGCCGTAGTGTCATAGCTCACAGCAACCTCAGACTCTTGGTCTCAAGCGATGCTCTTGCCTCAGCCTCCCAAGTAACTGGGACTTCAGGTGCCCACCATAATGCCCGGCTAGTTTTTTATATTTTTAGTAGAGATGGGGTCTTGCTTTTGCTCAGGCTGGTCTCAAACTCCTGAGTTTAGGCAATCCACCTGCCTCAGCCTCTCAGAGAGTTAGGATTATAGGTGTGAGTCACCACACCCAGCCTTATTTTTAAATGCCCTTTCAATATTATTCTATGTAAAGAAAAATTAAGGGTGGCGCCTGTGGCTCAAAGGAGTAGGTGCCAGCCAAAAACCACAAAAAAAAAAGAAAGAAAAATTAAAATGTTAGCATGAATTTTACCATTTATCTTTATATTGTGTAGTGCTGGCTTTACATGCAAATATAAGGGCATTTAACTTGTTTATTACACAATTATATTCAAACTAAATAATATTCATATAATACTCAAATGATCTTAAACAAACTTTTTTCTTCTAAAATGCTCAAATTTACCTATTAAAAGGCAAGATATGGCCAGGTGCAGTCGCTTACATCTGTAATCCTAGCACTCTGGGAGGCCGAGGTGGGTGGATAGCTTGAGCTTGTGTGTTCATGATCAGCCTGAGCAAAAATTGAGACCCCATCTCTACTAAAAATAGAAAAAAAAAAAAAAACTGAGGCAAGAGGATTGCTTGAGCCCAAGAGTTGGAGGTTGCTGTGAGCTATGACACCATAGAAATCTACCCAGGATGATGGCTTGATACTCTTGTCTAAAAAAAAAAAAAAAAACAAGATACAATTTATAATTGGGCTGCCAAAAAACAGTGACAACAACAACAACAACAACAACAACAACAACATAGCTGGGTGTTGTGGCGGGTGCCTGTAGTCCCAGCTACTTGGGAGGCCGAGGCAAGAGAATCGCTTAAGCCCAAGAATTGGAGGCTGCTGTGAGCTGTGCTGCAATGGCACTCTACCAAGGGTGACATAGTGAGATCTGTCTCATTAAAAAAAAAAAAGCTTGGCTCGGTGCCTGTGGCTCAATGGGCTAAGGCGCCAGCCATGTACACCTGAGCTGGCGGGTTCGAATCCAGCCTGGGCCCGCCAAACAACAATGACGGCTGCAACCAAAAAATGGCTGGGTGTTGTGGCAGGCGCCTGTAGTCCCAGCTACTTGGGAGGCGGAGTCAGGAGACTCGCTTGAGACCAGGAATTGGAGGTTGCTGTGAGCTGTGATGGCATCACAGCACTCTATCCA
>CAUYRH010077503.1:0-14423 GCA_963574655.1 Perodicticus potto
GAGGAGACACCTGTGCCTTGGTGTCTCCTTCACTTTACACTTAGGACTAAATGTGGAACCCCCATTTCCTATGCCTAGGTCAATTTCTTGTGAATTTCCTAGGTCTCAACTCCATGAATGGACTGTATCCATTCATTGATACACTCATTCACCTTGCCCCCAGTGGAAGGGACTGTATTCATTCGTTTCCTGGCCAAGGAACCCATACACCTATATATATGCTGAGACTAAAGGCCTAAAGGAGGAGAGGGGGAAAGATCGGGAGAGAAATGGAGAGAGCTTCTCTCTCCCCACTTGAATTCTCTCCCTCTAGCAGGAGCTTTAGTGTTTTCTGTATTCTTTTCTGTAAATAAATTCTGTCTTACTACTGGAGGGTTGGGGGGGAAATATTGTAATGAAGAATAATAAAATACATGTATTTAAAAAAAAAAAGTCTGGATTCAATGCAACGAACAATGAATAAAGTTGAAAGTAAAAGGGTGGGGCTCCTGCAGCCTCAAGACCAGATATGGAACCAGGACCAATGTAAATGAAGCTAAATAAAAGTCTAAAGTTCTTTCCTTATTGCTGATGTTCCTACGTTCCACCTGTTGAGCATTTCCTCACCCCCTAGCAGCCATGCCCATCTTAGATCTGTTACTGTGTGGATATTTACAGTCCCTTTCTCTCCCAACTCTCTCTTGGATGTGATTTGTCCTGGAACTGCCTAATATTACAATTTATATTCTAGAAATAATATGGCTTATCAACATCTCCCCATGGTGAACAATCACTTATTAGAATTTTGCTTATATTCTATTGAATATGAAATTTTTTTTTTAAATTTGATCTAAGGAAGAAAAGAAACTAAATGTCAAAAGCCATGACTGTGCCATTTCCTTTTGCCCTGTTCAACATCCATTCTTGCTCCTTTTTGCCCTACAAAGCTGATCTCTACAGACAGCATCACTCTTGCCTCTATCTCAGCTGCTTCCAGGCAGTTGGGCCAACAAGAGGCCAAAAAAAGATCAAAGAGAAGGGGAGAAATAGCTCTTATCCATCCCTCTTGTTTGGGACAACATTTTAAAACTGTACCTATGTTTCTAACCTGTACAGCACCCTTGGCCGGCCCTTATTCCATGTCTATGTCACTGGGCTTTGGCAGTATGATTTTCTTCTACTATTTTTTCCATATAAGGCAGATGAAGACATACTAGTGTCCAAGTGAGTCAAGGACCCTTGTTATTTTCCTCAACACTCCCTTTATATCTGTACATATGTTTTTGTCCTAAAAAATCTGAGTGGGAATCTCTTTTCTGATGAAACCTTAACTGATACTGTACCTACCATTTTCAAAAAGGTGTTTTTGGAATCATAGAAAAATGAGAGGCTGATAAGAACAGAAATTGCATGTTCTGCCCTATGTAACCTTAACCCTGACCATACAAGGTTTCACATGCTTTGAGCTCTTCAAAAGAATCTATATAAATCCAAGCCTTCTCCTTATAATTCTTGTTTTCTTTGAACTTGCTAAAGTTTAAATCTCTGCAGAAGTGCCAAGCAGGGGGCCTCCAAACAGACCTCTGCTGTTTTAATAAAAGGAAAAGAAAAAGGGAAGATAAAATAATGAGAAGTGACACAATTGTGAGATTCTAGTATGTTTCAAGGGGAAAAAATAACTCATAATACAGGAAAAAAAAACAGTCACTAAAACATTAGATTTTATCATATAAATATGATCTTTTCAAATTTGATTTTATCTTAACTGTTATTGGCTTGCAGCATTTATAGGAAATTTAGACAATGTAAGTATGTTTTTATTTGTTTTTCAGAATTTACATTTCAAACATCATAACTGGGGCAACACTGTGATTTTAATCTGCACAAGGTCAAATATAAAATGAAAATGTTTTAATCTCTGTAGGTACTGGAATCACAAGAACTGTAGGAGAATTGTGTCATTATGCGAAAAGTAATAGAATTGCTGGTCTTCTTATTCTTAACACTTTGAACTACCCAACCACATAGGTTAATAAAATAAAGATTCAGGGTGGATATTTTTTCCAGTGAAAAGTCTAAAAACAGAGTACAGTTGGATAATTTGAAGCTATTATAAGATTAAAGAGATGTCTCCAGCATAAAGGCAAGTTTTATACACATTAAAATCCAACAGGGTGGTAACGGATGCCTGGCTTGTCATGTTACTGACAGTTTTTGAAAGAAGGGATTATGATTAAGAATATCTTGGCAGGATCCCTTTTGGAAAGCAAATGTTCTGATCTTTTTGTTCACAAAAACAAAGCTAATGATTTATCATTGAAATTAAACAATATGCAGGGTAAACCTGGAGCCACCCATAAAGCCATAAACTCTCCGGCAAACAGAATCTAGCCTTGTTTTTGTGATTTTTTTCTTTCAATAGTGTGAAAACACAGTGCTAGGATAAGTCTATCTGACCCAAAACTGAACAATTACAGTTAACCATGCAATATAATGTACTACTACAAAATTTTGATTTCAACTTCTGGATTTTCTATATTTTTCTGTGTAATATGAAAGTCATGACTTTGGTAAACACATTTTTCATCAGAAGCACCAGGAAGAAATATTATGTGAAAGTACATTAATGACAGATTACTGATGAACTAAATATTGTGATCTAAGGTAAAAGATATTATCAATGTAATATTTCTTCTATACCAGACCTAGGCTGAGCTTGTACTTCTTTTTTAATTAATCTATAAAAAACTAGTAATGTAGAAAAAAAAAAGAAAACCTTGGTTTTCTCAGTTGTGCTGTGTGTTATTTGCTATCAATGTGTACATATAAATGGCAGTGTACAATAACAAGGTGACTGTGATTCTTAACTCCTTTTCATGTTTCAAACTCTAGAATATATTGGGAGCTCCAAACTTCCAGTTCCTTCTTCACTTTATATGGCTTACTAATGTATAAGTAACAAAATATTTTCTTCCGCCCTACAACTCTTATTCTTAAAAAGATCTTCCTGAATCCATTTTATTTATGACAATGAGCAAATTGCAACATCTAAAATAACACCTGGGGGGATTTGCTGAGCTTGAACGCAAAGCTCACCGAAAGCTTTTTAATCTCAGAGTCTTACCTTCAACTGTTGATCTCTTCATAGCTTTGTATTTAAGCATTTATAGTGTGCAGGGATTCACCCTCATGTTCATGAAATACAAAATACAGAAAATAATAGCATTAAACTCATCAAGAACAGGATAAATGACATTTATGATGCATATGTACTATTTAACACAGGGGTGGAAATATATTGCTATTATTTAAAATCATTGGTGAATCCCAAGAGTTCTCTGTTTCCCAGAACAAAGGATAGAACAAGGCATCTTCCAAATCCTCAAAAGAATACATGCCAAATCTTCTTATTACAGTCTCTAATTCTCCAGGTTCTTTAATCGTTTTACCTCTTTTGATAGCATTTTCTACCCCAGCACCTGTTCTTCAATCACCTGCTGTGATGAGATGTTAGTACCTGGTAACAGGGAGACAGAAAGAAGGCAGTGATGGGAATACCTGTATTCACTTATTCCTCATGACATAGCATATCACCTTTCCCTTTTCAGAAATAAACATGAATAGATTTTTTTTTTTTATTGGAGGCAGACAGATATCTTGAAATATTAAAAGCCTGTTGCCTTTTCTTTCTTCGCAGTACTCCAAAGTTGAAATGTTGGGGGAAAAAAATCATGTGATTCTAAGCAATTATTTGGAGAATAAAGCATCAAGTGTAAAAGAAAATGGACTGAGAAATATTTTCCAATCAGAAAACGTATCTTTCTTCCCTAATATCAAGAATGAGATAAAGTTTGGTAAAAAGTAGTTAAAAAAAAAAAAAGGCAGAGCAACATGTGAATAAAAAGGTAGTTTTTATTTTTTGCTAAATAGACAGTTTTTTGTTTGCTTTATGTTCATGGAATAAAGGGAAAAAATGCAATGGTTTGTCTCCATTCATGGGGTCCCAACCTCTGTTGGCACATATTCCTACAGGGGTTCAAAACCGCCTTATCACCATAGCATTGAAGAAAAAAACCTAGAGTTGGTGCTGCCACAAAGGCAGAGGACTAAGACCGGCTTTTGCCTGTGCAAAGCTGCTTGTGGAAGCAATCTTTATGTTAAAAGGTGAGTCGTGAAGACGGAATGAGAAAAGAGCAGAATAAGAAAGGACAGAATAAGAAGATAAAATTGGTTTATTTTTTTTTTCCTTTTATTAAGTCATATACACATAGATCATGAATACATTTATGCATATGTGGGGTACAATGTGTTGATTTTTTTATATACAATTTGGAGTGCTTACATCAAACTAATTAATACAGCTTTCGCCTCATTTACTCAATTATTATGTTAAGACATTTATGTTCTATACTTGATGGATTTGACTTGTACCCTTGCAATATGCTCACCGGTGTGGTCTCACCATTTACCCTCCCTTTGTCAAACCTGTCCCCTCCCCACCCTTCCCTCTCCATTTCTCTCCTTCTTCCTGGGCTATAGTTGTCATCTATCTTTCATAAGAAAGTGTGAGTGAATATAAACTGGTTTCATAAAAGTAGTGAGTACATTGGATACTTTTTCTTCCATTCTTGAGATACTTTACTAAAGAGAATAAGTTCCAGCTCCATCCATGTAAACATAAAGGAGGTAAAGTCTCCATCTTTTTTAAGGCTGCAGAACATTCCATGGTTTACATATACCACAATTTATTAATCCACTCATGTGTCAATGGGCACTTGGGTTTCTACCATGACTTGGCAATTATGAATTGAGCTGGAATGAATAATCTGGTGCAAATGTCTTTGTTGCAAAGTAATTTTTGGTATTTTGGATATACTCCTACTAGAGGAATTGCAGGATCAAATGGCAGGTCTATTTTTAGATCCCTGAGTGTTCTTCAAACTTTTCTAAAAGGAAGCTTCTCTGAAGAAGACAGGTGTATGGTCTACAGGCACATGAAAAAAATGCTTTTCATCTTTAATCATCAGAGACATGCAAATCAAAACCACTTTGAGATTATCATCTAACTCCAGTAAGATTAGGCCACATAACAAAATCCCAAAACTACAGATGTCGGCGTGGATGTGGAGAAAAGGGATCAGATGGGTGTTATATCTTTACCACGTTTCAGCCATCCAAGACATCTCTGATTTTCTCAGTGTTGCTGAGTTATTTTCTTAATTCTGGTCTTTGCAATTTTTGTTTCTTGTGTTTGGAATGCTTCGTCCAGAATGTTAGAGGAACAGATTTTTGTTAATGTTCAGATTTCAGTTCAAGAAAGTATCCTATGTCCATATAGTTGTAAGTGTCTATCCTGTTTGTCTGTGTGATATTATGACATTGGAGTATTTAACCCATTAGTCTTATTTGTTTATTTATACAGCTAGATTTGTTTTTTCTCTCTCTCAACCATGTGGTTAGCAAAAGCAGTACCCTGACAATCCGGTTCACTATTTTATGCCCAGTCATAAAGCAATGTCTAACAGAGAATATTCACTTGATAAATATTTAATGAACTGAGTTCATAGATAGATGTTCCCCTAAATACTGAGAAGATATATGTGTGAGAAAACACTTGTGCCTTGTCAATAGAGCAACTTAGAAGTGGCAAAAATATTGATGCAGCTTTTAGTCACCTGTTTAACTCTCAGGTCAGCAGCTCTTTCTATCTCTGAGTGAAATCAGGAATTGTGTGCAGTCACACAGGTTTCACCCCTTTCTGGTATTGCTCATGCAAAAAGGATCAGAGAGTTGCCATGCCAACATCAGGAACGAGTAGAGAAGTAGAAAGGAAATATTTATATGTAGTCTCCAGCCCCTTACTCACAGCCTGCAGCCATTATTGAAATGCACATTGGTTCTTGCCTCGTGCACCCTATTTCGTATTGTGTGCACCAGTGAGTTAAAAATGGGACCTGGATTAGATGAGGGAAAAACTAAGGTACATATTTTTGATTGTGGTAAAAACATGTAACACTTAACATGAGATCTACCCTCTTAATGAATTTAGAATTTGAATGTCTATGATAACAGCATTTTTAAGTACAGGCCTGGTGGTGTATAGCAGGTCCTAGGACTTAATCATCTAACAAAACTGAAACTTTATATCCACTGAACAGCATCTCCGCATTTCTCTCTGTCCCCAGATCTCAAAGAGGCACCTGCATTCCCATGCTCATTTTACCCATTAGTCATATTAAACTACATGAATTTTCAGAACTAGATGAATGGATAAATACAATGTGGTATATACATACATTGGGACATTATTCAGTCTTGTAAAAGAGAATAGTAGTGGTATAGACTGAATGTGTTGTCCTGAAATTCATATGCTGAAACCATCATCTCTAGTGACATGATTATTTCTAAATAGTGGCGTTGGAAATAGCTGGGTCACGAAGACGGATCTCTTCTAAGAGGTAGGGAGAGCTTGCTTCCTTTCTCTCTACCATGTGAGGACACAGCAAGAAGGTAGAGCAGGAAACGGTTCAGCCAGCAACTTGATCTTGGACTTTCTACCCTTCAGAACTATGAGAAATAAATGTTGTTGGCTAAGCCACCTAGTCCATGGTGTATTATTGTAACAGCCAGAACTGACTAAAATGGCTCCCATGTGTTACAACATGGATGAAACTGAAGGGCATGGTGTTAGTGAAATAAGCCAGTCACAAAAGGGCAAATATTACAAGACTCCTTCTACATGAAGCACCTAAAATAGTTGAGGCTATTTTTTATCTGTACCATGACTGATTTATTTTTCAAAGTAATAACTTTGAAAACATTTTGGAAATGTCTCTCTCGGCTGAATTTACAAAGAAACAGTTAAATGAAAATTGTTGAAAGATCGAATATATCTTATTCAAGTAGACAGTAATATTTTTAGCATCTTTTTGTGGAGGACAAAACAAACAAACAAACAAACAAAAAAAGCAAAACAGCCTTCCAGTCTTCCAATGTATAAATTTTTTAAACTATAAATCTTGGGGGCGGCACCGGTGGCTCAGTGAGTGGGGTGCCAGCCCCATATACTGAAGGTGGCGGGTTCAAACCCAGCCTTGGCGAAATGCAAAACAAAAAAATAGCTGGGCGTTGTGGCGGGCACCTATAGTCCCAGCTACTCGGGAGGCTGAGGCAAGAGAATCTCCTAAGCCCAGGAGTTGGGGGTTTCTGTGAGCTGTGTGATGCCATGGCACTCTACCGAGGGTGATAAAATGAGACTCTGTCTCTACAAAAAAAAAAAAAAAAAAAAAAAGTATAAATCTTAACTCTGAGGGGAGAAAAATAGCTTTATTTATTTATTTTATAACAGATGCTTTGTTTTAATTCTGAGGCTGTGAGTCTATCTTTAGCATCTGACGTAATAATGCAGGAAATAATTATCTGAAAAATTCTTGAAATTACAGGAAAACAATATCCAAGTGGTGGTGGGCTTGAGTCAAATGTTCAAATTGTATTAAATGACTGAGAACACTGATCTTTCTGAACTTAGTGAAATTATTTTACTTACCCAATTTTCTACATCCTCACTTCATTGCCTGAAGAATTCTTGATTTCTGATCTTGTCTTTTGCCTGCCTTCCTCAGCTCCTCAGATGTTTTACAGCTTCCGGATCCCACTGCCATCCCAAATCATCCTCTTCACCCCGATCACTTCATTCAGGTTTGATGAGATTGCTAACTATCTTCCAGTTTGGGGTAGAGATGGTAATGTAGATTGGGCACAGTTACTAAGAGTTCTGGTTTGAATTATAGCAGATTTCACATGTTTTGAAGCCTCACTCTGTCATTAAATATTTTTGTTAAAGGATGAGTCATATTGATAGGTTTATTTTCACCCACATAAATTTTGGAATGTAAAACATCCAAAAAAATTCACTCAATAGCCAATTTCAAACTACGAAATATTTTCCTTTAGTATTCATGAAGATAATAACATAAATATCAATATGGCTCAGTAGATAGATGGATGATTATTGATAGATGGATGAAAGAATTGTAAACAAAATGACCACAGTTTAATATTTGGTGAAAATATTTGTGTTCCCCTGGTCTGTGTTGAATGAACTAAATGCCATCAGTCTAGCTGAGCCGAGTCACTCAGCTTTCTCAAGGCATAACTATAAGTCAGTGTTTGAGTAACTTTTGATCTCTATAGGCATATTATTATTCTTTTAAGTAATAGTACTGTCACTTCTTGCTCTTGAATAAGGCTTAATAAAAAATAAAGTTATGCTTTAAAATATGTTTATGCTAGAAAATAATAAATTACTGCTATTGTATTGTTCTTTTGCCTTTTTTTTTCTTAGTAATGTGGTATTAGTGACTTTTTTTCTAAAAGCAGACATTTACAGAGGACTTTCCATATTTTTCAGCCTCATTACCAATATAGAATAACACATAACTTTAAGGATTTTAGTGAAAATTACAATAGATAAATATGTTTATAGCCTTTAATCAATGATAGCAATAATAATTTTAGTGACACAATACTGAATATTAATACTTTTATTTCTTTTAAATGTTAGCAGACAACTAGATCTAAATAAACCTAGACATCTTAGATAACAACATCTATGATAGAATTCCGACTAAAGAAAAGTAATCTCCATTGGGAAACCTGCACTATTATCTTCGGTATAATGTAGATTATTTAAAGAGTTCTGTATGCAAAATGGTATATAGAACTTTGGTTATTCCTGAGATCATTTGAATCTTTGGATTCTCCACTTATAAATGTCCAGCCTCAGAACTGATTCCATATTCCAGATCAGTGATTTTATAAATCAATTAGAATTTGTAAGAAAGAAGCAAATTACAGGCCAAGATTATTTAATCTAGTAATTATTAAAAATATACTATGAAAGAACTCAGGAACTTTCCCCCAGTCCAAAATATGACTGCTTGGTATAAAGAATATTTTGAATTGAAGGCCATTTAAGGGCAAAAAACACTAGGAGGGACTTTACCTGTATCTGCAAAAACCAGATCTTTATCTGAAGATGAAAGAGAACAATTGACTTCCCTTCCTCCTTCCCATTATCTCAATGTGTGGCAGTAAGAACGCCAAGAATGTAAGCGGACCTAGCCCATGTAATTTAAGTCATAAATATGTCTCTCAGGTAAATTTGCTTCCCCCATCCATTTTTCTTTCAAGCAACCAATTATCACCTTATATGCCTCAAATGTCCCCACCCCTCTAAAAGGCATGTATAAAAATACCTGAACTCCATTGAAAAATTGGGTTGTTGCTTTGTGCTTTCTCACCATGTACACAGTAAATAAATCCTTTCTTTTTTTAATCTGCCTTAATTGTTGTTTCAGTGACATTTTGGGTGAAAGGGCAACTTTCTCAATACTCTTCCAACTAAAAGTACATAAAATATTTTCAAATAAAAGAACATCCAAAATGATATATTTGGAGAAAATTTAAAAGTACATCCTCAAGTTAAATAATATATAAAGTGGAAAAACGTCATTCATCTAAAACTCATATTAAAATATGCATTGCATCCACCTTAATAAAAACTTTATCTCATTTTAATTGTGTTTATGGTGATATTCTCCATCACATTCTATTTTTAAACTGAGATAAACCTTGAGGGTAATGATAGTAAGAAAGAAAGAATGTAGTTAAGTAGTGGTAAAGTTGAAAAAAATGTCAGAAAGAATTTTTGAAACTATGTGAATGAACACTTTTTGCCAAGGTGGAGAATCATTCAAAGGAGCCGCCCTTATAAGTGCTGACTTTCCCTGGAGGAGGGGTAAGGAAGAGAAGTCACAGAACTGAAAAGAAGCATTCACAGAGGCAGGAAGGAAACACTTATGCTTTTGGCCCTCAAGGTCAAAGGGCACACTTTTAAAGTGCTGAGCAAATCAAAAGGAATTCAATTGTTTCACATATATGAGGATGAGGATGTGAGCAGATATTAATATTTTAATGCTTCCTGTTTGTAAAGATAAATGTAATCTGCAACATAAAAAATGCTACCACTGGCAACTTTAAAAGGTGGTCGTTTTTAAGAAAAGGAAAATGTGTGTGCACGTATGTATGTACATGTGTACGGGTAGGTACACACATGTACGTGTGATATATACATCTGCTTCACCCAAACATGTAGCACATAACTTTGTTTGAAAATTTTATGTCATAAATGATCAAACACTTCAAAGAACGCTTGAATTATAAGTATTTTATTATTTTATCATATTTCTTATAAAACATTTTCCAGATTTCATATAAACATTGCTATCACATTAACATGATTAGTAAAGAGAACAATACATCATATCAGATCAATCAGGTTAATTTATATGCCCAAAATAATGAATTTTAAAGCCATTCAAGATCTAGTACTTTTCAAATAGCTTAAGTAATAATGTCTTTTGTTCATGTATATCTCATTCTTTATAAAATAAAAGCTTGATGGATTCTTAGAATGTCAGTATACCTTCCATATCTTCAACATAATATAATAGGGAGCTAGTGTATCATTTGCAAGATATCAATATTTTCATATTTTTCTTAATATCATTAGCATAACTGTTTTAATAATTATTATTATTTTTTTTTTTGTAGAGACAGAATCTCCCTTTATCGCCCTAGGTCGAATGACGTGGCATCACACAGCTCACAGCAACCTCCAACTCCTGGGCTTAGGCGATTCTCTTGCCTCAGCCTCCCAAGTAGCTGTGACTACAGGCACCCGACACAACCCCCGTCTATTTTTCTGTTTTACAGTTCAGCCCAAGACTGGGTTTGAACCCACCACCTTTGGTATACAGGGCCGGCGCCGTACTGGCTGAGCCACAGGTGCCGCCTTTGAATAATTCTTAAATGTATGTCACCACAAAGTAATTTCAATCACTATTATGGTTTTGTAGGAGATAATGGAAGAAAGTTAAATATCAATAATATTTACAAAAGAAACACCTTTTCAAATATAACTTATATATGCACCATCTACCAATAGTTCTTTTGAAAAAGGTATCATATAATTTAAACCCACCAACAAATTCTGTTAAGACAATTAATTTTATATTGCAGCATGCTATTTTACAAGATTTTCCAAGGACTATATGTAAAATAATCCACATATATTCATAAGGAAAGCAATAAAATATTTACCTAAAAACCATACTTGAAAAAGAATTTGTCTAATTGGTGAAAATTTACATAAAACAATATTTGTTGATTAACTATGTCCATATTCTCGATAATAAAAATTTAATGTCTTATTATTCAACCATCTCAACGTTTTATTAAGAATAATAGTATAAAACCAGCACATCGTACCCCACAATTGCAGCAATGTACACAGCTATGATTTAATAAAAAAATAAACATTTAAAAAATTAACATTTAAAGAATAATAGAAATACAAAACAATATTCAAATCAATATCTCTCAAAAATCTAGTCTTGTTATACATCAATTAAGTAAGAGCAAGAAGACAAGAGCCTATAATGGGCATTTCAATATTTTTTCCCCTTATAAAATAATACCAACCCTAAGCACAGAATTTTGCAGTGGGGGACAAGTGCGATATCTCTCTACATCCATCATAGGGATCATGGCCAATAGTCTATAACAAAAGGCAGGTTTTTAGGAGAAAAGCATAATACATTTATTTAATCAAAGTTTTATGTGACATGGAAGACTTTGGAAATGAAAACTCAAAGACCCCAGAGCTTCCTCACCCCTTCTCCTCCCCAAAAGTAGGGTAGGACTCCTCCAGAACATGGGTCTTTCAGGGAGCAGGGAGAGGGTGAATTTTCTATGTTTTATGTCTTTGGATAGGGTAGAAGAGTTCTGGTTTCTATGACTTGCTTAGGGGTAGAGCAATTCTGCTTTGAATTGCTTTGATTTGATCTGAATAAAAAAAAAAAAAAAAAAAAAAAAAAGCAGGAGACAGGAAGACAGGAGGTCGGAATGACCTCACTTCAAAGGCCTTTTCAATGTCTTAGTTCAAAGTACTGGGAGTGCCATGGTGCCACACTTTGGGACTGTGTTTGAGTCCCAATAGCAGTGAGGAAATTTGTTGTTATTATTACTGCCGCTATGTTGCTACTATCATTGTTTACACTGATCATTGAAACATGGTTTTGGCATGGAAACATGTTCTTTACACCTTTAGGAAGTTAGTAAATGACAAACGAAATCTGCACACTTCTGACTCTGTGTCAAACTATTGGGTTGTTGTTTTTTTTACACATACTCTCCATGTTGTCAATTAATAATGACACACAAAAAATAATATAGGAGAAACTTTGACCACCTCTGCTAAAGAGTTGTTGTAGAAGGTTTTATGGCTTACAGCTTTTATTTTCAAAAAAATATTCATGCTGTTATCTGATAATCTTTAATGTTACATAAGATTGCTACTACAACTAAAATATGCATCCTCATCCCCAATAATTTAACTTCATTTGGCTTCATTTCTGCTTGCTCTAATTCCTTTGGTGTATTCTATCCATATCATTTCACTGATGCCCATTGGTTTTCCTCTTACAAACACTGAAAATTAATAGACGTTGTCAGCCATCTAAATGGCATGTTTGCCAAAACAAATACGAAAGGAGTCCTCCCTTTCATGTACACTTCTCTAGCCCCAACTTATCCTCAAAACAAAACCATCTGTTATTTGTGATAATTGTTGATATCCTACCCTTGTCTGACTCTAGTAAACAAGTTGGTCTGTTGGGTTTTAAGGCAGTTTCCTGCATCCTAAAATGTTGGGATTTTAGGCAACTAGCTGTTTTATTCTTTAATTCTTGTGGTGCTCTTAGATGAAGAAATTATGTGAAACATAATTTATTGAGAAAGGGAAAGATGGGTTTACAGAATAAGAACAACCATAGACAAGAAATGGGCTTCCATTGTCTCAAGAAAGGCTTTGCTTATAGTTTTATACTGCCTGGATTGGGCCTACTTCAAATGACTCAGAGGTCTCCTTAGAACCAGAGTATTGCTGTGCAGTCAAAACTCCTAGGATTCTATCTGAAAGTCCTTAGGTAGGGGGCCAAAATGCATATTTAAGTTAATGACATCATAATCAACCTTAATGCTGTTCTAGGTCACCTTCAAGGCTGTATCCTACCTGTTGTTAGGCTCTTAGGCTAGAGAGACTTCTACTTTGGTTTGCAGTTGGCATGCTAAGTTCTGATTGGTCGATTGGCAGAGTGTTCCCTTCTCTCCAGGTATGAGCAAACTTGAGAGAGCTTTAGGATGAGATGGGTACCTGGTGGCCATGTTGTGTTCTTTTTCCCTAGGAGAGCTGGATTTCTAGTTATCTACCTAATAAGTCATCAAAATGAAGATGCTATGTACAAACTCTTTAATTCTTAGTATTTTCAGTTTCTCATCTTTACAAAGCTTTCCATAATGAACATTTTGTAATAGAAAACACTAATTTGAAGCCCCGTCCTTAGAATTTATTATGATTTCAGTGTAAAAATATTTCCATATCTGCTATATCTCTATGTCTTTCCCTCTCTCTCCCTCCCTTCCTCCCTACCTCCCTCTCCCTTCTCCCTTATTCATTCTTCCCTTCCTCCCTTCTCTCCTTCCCACCTCCCTCTTCCCTTTTCCTTCCTCTTTCCCTCCTTGTCTTCCATGGTTATATAAATGTCTTTTAAAATATGATGCAATTTTACTTTCCTTTTATTTTAGAAGCATCTACTTTTTTCCCTCATTTATATTCAATGGCTTTATAAAGAAGGAGGAGGAGGAATAATTTGATGATCCAATCTACTTTCCATATCTGAAAAGCAAAACTATTGATTGTTAATGGAATTATCTGTCCCCATTACCCAAATTAAAACTGTTGGGGAGAAGGGTTCCCAGTTCCCTGAAGCCAGCTGATTCAGTTGGATTACCTGGCTGAATTAGAAAATTCAACCAAGGTATAGAGTTAATTGAAAGCAAAGTGTGTGTGTGTGGAAACTGAAAATAAAACTGGAGCAGCGCAACCTGTGGATAGAGAGCAAAAGCAACTTACAAAAGTTTCAGGGTAGCAGAGATTGTATTCAGAAAGAACAAAGAGCAAGTTTAGAGCACTTCAAAAGAGAATTGGGAGGGGGCCCTCTCATAAAGAAGAGAAGGTGAGAGAGATGGAGACAAAGGCCTATGGGGTATTAAAATGCTCCATTTGAGCATTTTAATGTTTTATGTTGTTTAGGATATTGCATCCTCATTTATAAGTGAAACATGTTTGTAATTTCTCTTTGTAACAAAATATTTTCTCCAATTTCAATATCAGGTGTATCCAGATCAGTAGGATGATATTGAAATATTTCTTTTATTGTTTATAAGATTTCTGGAATTGCTCGTTTTGTAAAATCATTGTGGTCTATGAGTTTATGATGGTTTGAACTTTGTTATTTAATTCAATTCATTGCTTAATTACT